>JANEYF010002634.1:0-12500 GCA_029963845.1 Rhamnusium bicolor | reverse complement strand
AAGTTTAATCTTAATATGTTCCATTATAATCTCATAAACACTACCTTACATTTATTTTCTACTGGTTAAAATTTTAGTGGACAAAATTAAATGAAACTAGGATATTTATTAAATAAATTTACTTTTTTCGCAGAAATTTCAAAACGTCTGTATGGCATTTGAAGATGTATGTTGAAAAAAAAAGAAATAACATGAACTTACAGCAAAATAAAAAAATTAAAATTAACAATGAGTTGGCGCACTATGCAACCTTAAGTGGCCCATTTGCTAGGCGATACTGAAGCAAATATGTCAAGCAATCTCGTCGGTTTCGACAAAATTCACCAAATATCTTTCAATCAGTGGGCAAATGCAATCATATTGCAAGCGATATTCCGAACGTCTGAGCAATGTTTTGATTCACGGTTTGTCCCATGAATCCGATCGCAATCACCGGCAATCTGAATCAGATTGCAGTCGTCGCTGATCACTCAAATGGTTGATTTCGACCGGATCGCTTGACTTGCTAGAACACGTATACTCGTATCACTTTGGTCACCATACATTGGACATACGTAATCGGTTGTCAACCAGATCTCTTGTATGTCGCCTAGTGAATGGGGAGCTGGGAGAGCAACTGAATCTCCCAGCAATTTCAGAACAATCATGTCGTACAATCCGATTGCTTCAGTATCGCTTAATGAGTGGGCCGCTTTATAAAACTAATACTTCTCAGGTTATATAGCAGTATCGTTAACTACCTTTATAAAATCGAGAAAATAATAGTGTTCGGTGAAATATTATAAAACTTTTAGTGATAAATTTTGTAACGAGAAGTCCGTTTATAAACTTCCATTACTTTTATTGAATTGAAACATTTTACCCTTATAAACCTTAAATATGCATCATGATGGCTTTTGTTTTAGTTATAATGTTTGTTGAGTATTTACAAACTCAACTATATGGATAGCAACATCCTAAAAATCTGGAAAGTGAAATACAGTAGTAGTACATTTTAAATTCAATGCCTCTATCATCCCCTACTCTAAGAAGTGTCAGTTTGTCTCAGGTACCATCATCTAATTCATTAAAAAATCATACAATAACAAATCAAAAATATGTATCTTTTCACAAAAGTGATGAGCAAAAAGATTAAAATGGCTTGTGGAATTCTACCAATTTCTTTTCGCTTTTGAGAGATCAGTTTCATTGTTCATAATGAAGAAGTTATTTGTTCAGTGTCAGCCTCACTATTGACACAATTGTTAGGGAAATTTACGCCCCTTTTTTTTCATTTGTAATATTTTAAACAACACGTGTGGTCCCATAGCCACGGACTGAAATTTATTGAGGTTAAGCATGGATGTGTCATTTCTATGCATTATGAGTTGCCTATAACTGAAGGTATATAACAACAGTTCAACTAATTTGTGTTTCTATATTTTTAAAACACTCTTGGAGACCTTTAATTTTATAATAACATTTGCAGGAACATTACTTTACTTAAAAGTATATAGCAAACCTACAGTTTTACAACAATACAATTTAAATGTGTGTAGTATTTTACTTACTTAGTATTTTACATATTTTTGCCAGCTTGAAGTCAAAATATTATACACTTATTTCAAGTATTCTTATAGGGGCAACACTTGTATCGATCTTTCATGTGTAGTTTTTGGAAAATATTAATTTCAGATTTGTAAATTAACATAGATTATTATTAAAGGGTGTTTTATAAGCACCTGAAATGTTTGAGGCATCTTGTTCATATTTACTGTAAAAAAATCTCTCGGAATAGAATTTGGATCTATGCTTATGCGAAAAACCTCAGAAATAAAACTGCTAAATATATTATACGTCCATTTTTATTTCTTGGCATGAAATGTTGAATTTGAGAGTATAAATAATATATGTATCCAGAGAGAAAACATAAGTTGAGTTTTGTAAATAAACATTTGCCTTAAATCAGTTCATAAGGGTGCTACAACCCCCTTAATGAGGGAAAGTGCAACATAGTTATTTGCCAATAAATTCGAAACGTCTTAAGCTGCAAAAATTAAATTTGTACCATTTATTAATTTGATAATGTTACATATTTTCAAATTTTTATCTAAATTTCATGATTTGTTAGAGTAGTTGAGGGTGAATTTTCGCTATAATTTTTTTGTTTTGTTTTCTTGAAACATGTAAAACGGGAAAAGACACCTGTTCTAAAAACTGCATAAAAAAAGTTGCTCTTATTAAATTTCGATAGGAGCTATCGTTTTGGAGTTACTTGTATTTTAATATTGCGATATAGGATAATTGTACATACCTCTATTAAAATAATTCCACAATATCTTCAACTATTGCTTTGTAGAACAATTTAAAATATTGCTATACGCAATGAAGCTTGTGATTTAACAAATGTTTATAAATAACCGATTTATTGACAAATGATATTGGCTACCTATCTATCATGATTCGAAGGTATAATCCAATGCAGGTCGGGGTATTTGCCAGCTGAGTAGTTGTTTCGTTCAAATCATATTTAATGACAGTAGTTTAGTCCACCTGGGCTAGAGGTTGCCACTCTCGGTACTTGCTTCGCAAGTAGCTATCCGCCACGGAGACATCTATGATGTCGGTCGGAGAGTAGCATTTGGACCATATGAGAAGTTTCACATACCTCTCACCACTACTCAATTTGCCTTAGTCAGTATATGACTAGCAGGTTGGCCACTATCATTTGTCTCTTCCATAACCTATGGCATACTGAGGAGAACTAATAATTTCGAAACCGGTCTATGTCTGGTTAGGAATTGACAAATGATATTGGCTACCGATTTATCATGATTTGAAGGTATAATTCAATGCAGATCCGAGGTATTTGCCCGCTGAGTAGTTGTTTCGTTAAAATCATATTTAATGACAGTAGTTTAGTCCACCTGGGCTAGAGGTCGCCGCTTTCGGTACTTGCCTCGCAAGTCGCTTTCCGCCACAGAGACATCTATGATGTCGGTCGGATAGTAGCATTTGGACCATATGAGAAGTTTCTCATACCTCTCACCACTACTCAATTTACCTTAGTCAGTATATGACTAGCAGGTTGGCCACTATCATTTGTCTGTTCCATAACCTATGGCATACTGAGGAGAACTAATAAGTTCGAAACCGGTCTATGTCTGGTTAGGAATTGACAAATGATATTGGCTACCGATCTATCATGATTTGAAGGTATAATCCAATGCAGGTCGGGGTATTTGGCCGCTGAGTAGTTGTTTCCTTCAAATCATATTTAATAATATAGACCGATATTATTAGAATTCATTCTGCGTCTACAGAATTCAAGTTGGAACCATTTGGTCAATACCTCACTCTATATAGGGAAAGGGAGCATTCTAAGTCGACATATGTCAATGGTGAAAATTTTGGATTGTTCTTCCACGATAAATCTCTATAGGCGCGTAAAATTTTAAAACCAATATTTTTAGTTAGCACAGTGTAATTTATATTTAACAGCAACACCACGACGCACGACAATCCGATAAGGCACTTAGTGAAGTTAGAAATAGTAGAGTGCAGCTTGTAACCATGTGCACTATGGCGTATATATTTTTTGTGATTTCAAAGATAATCCAGAAAGGCGCTTCTAAAATTGTTGTTGGCGCCAATCGTCCTTTATAAATATGTCCTTTTTATTCAGGATATTGGTGACTTACCTCGTCGGCTACGGGATGCATGGCCAGACAAGTTATATGAATCATATTGGGATACGTGGATCGTAAAAGCCTGGCAGCTTTACACATATATGCCGCTGCATCTGATACAAGCAGTAAAATATTTTCACTTTTAACACATAAAGCGTTTACCACTAATTCCTCAAATTTTCGCGCATTGGTTTGTTTAGTGACAGTGGAGGGGTACTCTAAATATCACTTAAAATACGGATATAATCAATGATTTTACGTCCCTTAAAATCCATGGCTCAACACAAATCCACACGTATTGACTTTCGCATCATCCGTCTATAAACTGTTATACACTACAGAAAGATACTTTTTGCCGGAGGATAGAGACCATGCGAGAATGTACTTCTCATAATTTTCTTATATTTTAAGGTTCTCTAAGAGTTCCCACGATAAATGTAGTGAACAAAACAACATGCGCAAATCGTAAAGAAATGTGCTTTACGCAGGTTGTCATGGTCTGTGTTGTGCTTTATTATTACGATAAGCTTTTGATTCAAGATGCCGTTTGGCGTGGTACGGAGAAACATTAATTTTCTGTTACACACAGTACAGTGCACTGAAGATAAATCAACCCGAGAGTTATCAAACCGAGGAACAATTCTCTGCAGTTGAACTGTCGACAAACACGAACGAAAATGCGACATAGTTATTACTATTTATTTTTATCCTCGCGTCGTCTATACACTGCGATGTTTGCAGGTAAACTGAATAGTAGATAAACACGGTCTAAATCTCGCTATGCGTGCTTACTGGTGCTATCTTATGGGAGCTCAGGTCAGTTGGGACTGCGGTGTTTATTACGTTACAAGTACGGTATTAAGTAAGTAATTTAGTTGTAACAATTATGAAGAAATAATATAAATAAGAAATCATTCTACGAAATATGGTAAATAGGTAATATAATAAATTAGACATTTTCTAACAAACGCAGTGTGAACTAAGTATTAACTTAGTTATGCCTTAACAGTAACAAATATATAATAAATTAATAAGAATTTATCATTTATTTTGATAAAAATAATTCCGGTTTAAAAGAAGCTAATGTATAAATAATTAAAAGAAAGATATTAAAAATATATAGCGATAACCTACTGCCATTCAAAATTATGTATTACATCATTCAGACTTATTTACTGATGATGACGTATGCATGTGATAAAAATGAAGGAAATATACATAAACAGAAGTTTACAGACAGGTTGTGTATGAAAAATTAGGACAAGGAAAATGGGTCATTACTATGTAATTGTTGATCGAGAAACTGTAATATACATACACATTTTTTATGAAATATAACACTTAAATAAATGGGTAAAAAAAGAACATCGCTAAATAATGGCTCAGTGATTTCCATCGATCATATACTAAATGATTATCTCAGATTATACAGGCGCTTGAAGTCAATTGTGTTAAATTTAAATAAAGGGATTATACGGGAGATCATGTTGAGCGAGGTGCTAGAATTTTTTATAAAATTAATCACAGAATATTTGGTTATTGGGTGTGTGTCTGTTGTCTATAAATGAGTAAGCTCTCCCGCACAAGATACCTCGAGGTACTTTTAGGGATAGTATTACCTGTAGTGTTTTGTGGTGTTTAATTTTGTTACAAAGTTACAAATTTCTGATATTTATTTATTAATATTAAAATGAAATCTACACTACAAAATGTCAGTGCTTGGAAACGATTCATAAAAGTGAATTCAATACTAATAATATAATTTTGTAAAAATGATCCTAAAAAATCTTTTTCAGCACAAATACAAGCGTTGCAGCTGTATACATGCAATTTATAATAATTAAATTAAAAGTAAAGCAATCCTCTTTACCTCAAAAAAAAAGAAAAAACACTGGGTGAAACATAGCTAAATATTGAGGGACGACACAAACACATCTGATCATTAATATTTTTTAACAATTAACCACTTTCACAGCTCGGGACTGAACCGCAGATTTCTGCCTAGCAGTTAAATGACTAACCAGTTATATAGACTATAATAATTATCACCAGTTTTTATTTTGAGACTGTTTTTAAATAATTATTTAATTACTGTACATCAAACAAATTTACAAATAAAACTTGAATGGAATGAAGTCTACAGTTCTTGGTGACTATATTATAATTGGATTAATGTAATTAATTACATCTTAACGTCGTCGCTATCATAAAAATAATGTACATGAAATCATTTTGGTCCTATTATTCTATTTATATCTACTATTCGTATTCTTTTATGATTTTTTTTTCACGCTACCAGTTCAACGTATTAGTTCATTCACTCCCTACATTTATGAAATATCCCCACATCTCCGAGTTATCTACGTATCGAAGATCTAAAAACATATCCCCTTTTTAAGAATAGATATAAAACAATCATGCAACAATGGAAATCGTAGGAGTGAACATAATCATGGGATTGCCTTGATTGAATCTCATATTAGATATGGCATTCCATTTTGGGGAATGTGCAACTAACAATTATTAAGCAGTGTGTTTGTATTGCAAAAAAGAGCATTAAGATACGTGTGTAAATCTAAGCCAAGTGACCACTGTAAACCCCTTTTTGTTACTCACAAAGTACTAACTCTCACCTGTATTTTTATCTTAGAGACCGTATGTCTATTACATAAAAAAATATTAAATTCAGTAGATACTGACCACCTACCTAAATATAACACTAGACGGACATCAAATTTATCTCTACCCCTACCTATTCCAAGATCGACCCTAACTAAACAGTCATTAATATACGAGAGTAAAAAAATATACAATCACATACCGCTGTCTGTTAGAAGTATGACCGAACTGAAGACCTTCAGAGAGGCAGTAAAAGACATTTTAGTTCAGAAAGCCTATTATAGGATTAGTGAATTTTACAGCGACCGATTTTAACTGGAACTTGCTTCGCCCATTAGCATTTATTTACTTATTTTAACATGTAGATATTTTATTATTATTTTTCTCTTTTGTAGTGTTGTCATTGTGTATGTATGTAAGTATTTATGCCTTACTTTGTTGCTTATTTTACTTCCCTGTGACTATTGTATTGTGTTATACTCATATTAAGCTTTGTCAATAAGATTTTAGTTCTTGGACAATAAAGCGTATTTTGATTGATTGATTGATTGATTAACAAACTAAACAGAAGGGAAACTAACGGGTCTTCACAAATGATCGAAAACTACGTTACCAATTAGTCACTTTTAACAGCCTCGCCGAGTCGCAACGTCAGGGAAAAATGATTGAAAACGACACCTACGTATGTACAAAAATCCTCATCAGGTACTGTCGTAATATGAAAGACACAATCACGAATTAACAGCTACCAATAATTATTGATCATGTGGATTTTAATTATTTGTGAAGGCTCTGTATCACAGAAATAATAAAAAGGCTGTAAGAGTAACTATAATAATACTAAATTTGTAGAGCCAATAATCTCCGCTAAATACTAGAAGATCTTGCTACCAAAAAAATAACACAATTACTAAAGCCAATTGGCTATCGTTAAGAATAAATGAGAAGAAAATGTTACAACTACTCGCTACAAATCAGCAAACGATGCAAAAAGCTGAGAAGGAGAATAACTACAACGACAAGAAACAATATTTAGAAAATAAATGCTGTGGTCGCATATAGAACGAAGATTCCACCGCCATTTACAAATAGAAAATAAACAGAACAGCTCGATTGTGCAAAAATAATTCAAAAAAGTCAGAAAAAATATGTATATGACAAACGGAATGTAGGGAAAAAACAATCTAATATAATCAACAATGCCGGCGCATGGAGAAAAATTAAAGAGAACTTCTATTGCTCTCTCCTCCAACCCATCATTACATAATGTGGAGAGGTACTCTTTCGCCAGCAAGAAAGATGATCGTAACTTTACAGCGTTAAATCGAACACGTCAGGATATCTATTAGCTGCTTGTAGTGAGTTATACGTCTATACCTTAAACAATTCGTGAAATATTAGCATCATATTTTTTTCATAATCAGGAGGACATTTGATCGACAAATTTCAAATTTCATTACAAGATTTTGATTACTTAAAGTTACATCTTTTTGAATTTCTTATTTCTAATAAATTTTTCATTCTGCAAATTACAAAATGTCGTAACTTTACAATCAATATCTTTTAACAAAATTTGAAATGTTTCGATAAAATGTCGTGATTATTAACACAAAATGTGGTGCCAAAATTTTACAAAATTGTCTAAATAATACGATGGTAGGCAAACCATTTTTGCAACTTTTTTTTCTCAAATTTTAAATGCAGTCTTTTTTTGCAAAACTTCTTCATTTAAGTATTGACAGTCATACTTATAGTATACTTATGGTCCATGCTCTATTAAGATATGGCATAACCAAATTTATCCAGATGCCACTACTGATCTGCATACATGCATACATTCATTTGAGTATTCTCACACAGCTTTTAGAAATAACCAATAAAAATCGCATTCTTATTTTCGTACTTTTTTTGCCACATTCTCTTTTAAACATTAGCTATTGGCTTATTTACAATAATTTTGTCAACGATAACTAAAAATCATTTGCATTTTGCATCAACCGTTTTTCAAAATATAAAAATAATACTATTTTTAGAAATAAACTGTTTATTGATTGCGCAAAGCTCTAGATATATATAGAAATTAGTATTCTAATTTAAGAAAAAGCTATTTTATTTCACCCACTATTTTGAATCAAAGTGTTCCCAGTCCAATTAATCAACCGCCTCTGCAGACAAAAGTTTTAATGAATCTCTATTTCCAATTAATCGAAATATGTGGTGTGTGTATTTTTATTTTAACTTTACATCCCTGTATTATTCTTATTTACAAAATACTCTTACAAAGATGAATTTGTAAGATTGCCATTAACCTAAAGTATTACTACAGAGTGGCCCACTATATAATTATTATATTAATTATTCAGTTTATTTTAAATTATAAAGCATAATATTATTTTCCAACGTTTATAGATGTAAAATTATTAATTGTATAGTGATTTACGTAAATTAGTTATAAATGATTCACGTGTTTCGTATGTATACGTTTCCAGTATATTCAAGAAAAAAGAAAAAAAGTGACCTACTATAATAATAATAATAATAATCTATAAAAAGAGGGATCCAGATATATTTGAAAATCACAGACCAATCAGCCTGTTACCATCTTTTTCAAAGTTGTTTGAACTAGCCATGTGTGACCGTCTAATGAACTATATGAATAAATGCAACTTAATTAGTAACAATCAACACGGATATATAAAAGGACGTTCGCCTGAAACTGCAATATTTCAATTTACAGACAAAATTATAAATTCATTCGAAGCAAACGAAATGTCACTGGGAATATTTTTTGATCTGTCAAAAGCATACGATTGTTTAAATCATGAATACCTATGAATGATAAGAGTAAGTTATAAATTAGATTATAAAGAATCGTGTAGGAGTATTTTTAAAACAAACAGGATTTTAACTATAGTTGCTTTATATATTTATGAATGTTAATGCTTGTTTTCAAAAATAAAGATAAAATCACTATTCATAATTCCCCTCACGAGTATAACACACGGAAAGTCGATATAAACTTTCAGATTAACAATAATGGAACAAAACCCTCATTATATGTGTATAAGGTTATATAATAAACTAAGTAGAAGTATGAATAATATCAATAAAGTTCAGAAATTTAAAAAGGAAATTAAAAAACTTTGATAGATTTAGAACCCTATACTTTGGAGGATTATTTGTCTATGTAAATGTTTGTAAATGTTGACGATATTTCATTTTTGGTATTTACCTTTTTTTGTAAAGTGTATTTTCTTTCTTTGAGGTAAATGTGTTTTGCATACCTTGGATTTTTTTGGAAAGTGTCACTAAATCTCTTACTAACCCGCATAATGGGGCTATTTGTCAAGGTTTGTAATATAGTTTGTACAGTATGGTTCATCGCACATTAAGCTGCTGAAAAGAAACTAAACTATTGGTAACTAAAATCACTAACTAATTTACGTCCCAAGATTCACACACAATGCTACTAAAAAATCTCTAAAATCTAGTCATTTCTTGAACAAATCATAAATTTTAAAGGATTGCTCGACCATTTTCGCACGGAACTTTGGAAACTTGTAGCCTGGAGACATGCACGTGCATCGCGTTGCAAATGACTAATGATCACTGACGTGTTACAAACCGGTTACTAACTAGTTACGTTGTGTGCGGACACCCGCGTATTCTTTGAAATACACCGGCGGTGACTCATTGGTGACTTAAGTTAGTGATTAGTTTCTTTTCAGTAGCTTAATATGCGAAGGGCCTCTCAAGTAGTCAAGAGAGTATGCTAGGGACAAGGAAGAACTTTCTAGTATATGGATATTGTCCAATATTATATTACAGATGTTATAAATAACATAATATGTCATCCTCAATATCTTGACTGCTAAATAATTGCTAATCCTCAAAAATGGCTTGCGAGTCACAAGGATTTAACTAAAGCACGGGCACTTTTACGTCACTAAAATAGTTGTGATAACAGAGAACTGCTTCCAGCCAAGTTCCTCAACTTGTTAACATAGGTTGTGGTGACAGTGGAATGTCAGAAGAGGCCTCACGAAACTTCTTCACACGTTTATTGGCTTTGACAAAAATCTGTTTTATATTTGTAATTAGCGGTGTGTAATAAATTTCTTTTGGTACTAAATGTATGGCGTGAACCATACATGTTACATGTATTAAATGTGGAATAGCAACTTTTATCAACTTGGCAATTTTAGGCATATACCGTGCTGGATCACTCACCAATATTAACAGTTGTGAACTAGTAATACCCATTGCTTTCAACGACAACTAGATTCCGTACTGTTTTCACATTTATGGCTTCAACTCTAACTCTTTTACTAGAAAATAAAAATGCAGGTGACGTCTACGAGTAGAATTCATGCACATTCGTCACACAATTGCCTGTTGCATCTGTTATTTCGTCTACTGCTTTTTTTTTTTTTTTTTCGTTTTAAAGTGTCTCCAATTTTTTTTAGTATCGTTTTCCAAAGGGGTTAGTTTTCGACGTGCGCTCGTCCTTTATCCACTAGAAGCGATGCAATATTTGTTCGTATGTCTCACGTATACTTAATATGTAATACGGGTTCATTCTTAGCGATGCCGCTGAATTATTCGGAATTTGGCCCAGTCTAACCCATTACTTTTATTCTAATTTTTGAGACAGTTTTGATTTTTGTTCTCAAAAAATTACTATCGAAACTAATTAGTAGTGAATTAATTATCTGGCTCCGTAGTCTAGTGGTAACGTACTTGCCTCGAAACCTCGGGGTCCCGGGTTCGATTCCCGGTCGAGGAGCTGGGATTTTTCTGTGAGAGAGATTAATCGTAGTATATTCGAATATTGGGTGTGTGTCCATTGTCTCTAAGTGTGTAGTCCTCTCACAAGGTCATTTCAGACCTTCAGGGATAAAGGGGGTTGTAATTTCATGTGGTGTTATAATTCTGGACTGCACGGTAGCCAACGATTTAATTTTTGGAAATTTATCGAAATCATACTATTGAATTTCATACAGAAAAATAGGCTTTGCTGTGTAAACTATCCATTTATCAACCATGATTTATTATATATCTATGCCTAATTTATTTTCATGTAAAGAAGAAAATACACACTTCCCATCATATCCAGATAAAGTTCTTAATTCACTGTGTTATTGAGAAAGATGAGATCATTCAACATATACCTTAAATTATGTGATCACAAACATTTTGTATTCCTAAGAAAATAAAATTCTTGTATTTCGTTGATTCTATATTCTCAATATTTGGATTATTCTCTTTATTTGCAGTATTATTAAGATAAATGTCAGATGTTTTATGAACTATGAATAAATAGGCACAATAATGCCAGATTTTAGGATGTTTAAAGACTCCAATTGACTGCATTTTTTCCGATTTATGACAAGTATTCGTAAATTTCTAATTGTAGTTTTTGAGCTAATTTCCCAGATCATCTAGTTCCTGCAACACGTACCTGTTGATGGACGAGGATTTTGTGATTCAAATGGAGTGCTTTAAGAAAAATTGTCCTTCCGAAGTTTCATGGTGACCATCTGCATGAAATGATGAGTTATAAAATTCAGTTTTGTAAAAAGTAATGACTCATTACCTTTACTGAAAATAACAGAAGTTTTTAAACAGGCTAATTTGTATTTATATTGCTACCATAATATTGGCAACTTTTTTTTGATGATTGTATAAAACAAATTAAAGCATTCCACGTCTCGTGGTTCTGCACGATAAACAAATTAGATTCAAACTGTATCAACAACCAGACCTACTTTATGTTAAAAATAAAACGCTTTTAATTGAATGTTTTACACGAATCTGCTACAAATTTAAATGTAAACACATTATCATTGTTCGTGCCTTTACATTCAATTTATATCAATAAAAGAATGGCCCTAAATAAAACATTCTGGAGAAATTTAAAAGACTAAAGCTGAAAATTAGGGACGTTATTTTTGCTTCATTTAATTATAGGCTTAAAGCTGAAAACGGGGAATCAAATTCATCATCACATACACACCAAAGCAACGACAAAATTTATTTATATTCATAACATATTTTGGGGCAGCTATTTCTCTCAGAAATTGAGGTAAGTGAGGAGGGAAGCACAAAATCTTATCAATTCAAATTTCATAGCTCCACGAGAAGTTATGAAGCCTTTTTTTATCATATGTGTTTTGGTACAATAATTCAGCTATTTTTGAATTTTATACATAA
>JANEYF010002633.1:0-40000 GCA_029963845.1 Rhamnusium bicolor | reverse complement strand
ACTTACTGTCTTGTCCTGATTTCGGTGTGGTGGTGCTGTCCACGGATTGGTATTAACACGTCTAGTCTGGTTCAACGATAGAGAACAATTGTCTCTTGACGAAATACGGAATACACTTACTAGGCGATATTTTCTAGGAAGGCTGACACTTGGCCTAACTGCTGCACATGGTGCCCGGAAAACGGTCTGGAATTTCTATATTAATAATAGCTGTCAGAGTGGACGAAAACACAGAATACTGATGCACTAAATATTACCTACGTCCCAGTGATTTGTATCAAAACTACGGAAATATAAATCCCTTTAACGATTTGTAATTTTACTTAAAAATTCTACAATTCGGACGTCACTACTATGAGATGTTGAAAGTGCACGGTGGTCGATTCTCAGGTTCAGCGGCTGGCAACGCAACGGAGTGATTTTTATCAGCGCACGTTGTGACGTAACAACACCATGCAAAATGGTATTCGTCGATTTGGCACCCATTAGTATAACAGCGATACTTTGAACTTTTTATTACTGTACGATCACGAGCGCTAGTTTTAAAATATAAGAACACCACTTTATTCTATCAGCAGTATGATAGAAGCTGGGACAACTCAGTGAAGAAACGGTATGTCCAGGGTCTATGTTGTCGTAGCAATGGACAACTTCACTTTTCCTACCGTAAAATGTGATTCTCGATGTACAAACAAATGTATTACTTATATCCTTGCTTTAAATAAATTGCAGAACTTCAACTTTACTCACTATATTTTATTTAAGACTGCCCACAAAAGAATATAAAACAATAACAAATGAATACAACAGTTATGTTTTAATGCAACGTAGATCATAAGCTATATTATAAGTTAGCAACCAAGGAACCAAGCAAGAGGTTAAGATAATGCAAAAGCGGTTATCAGTTATATCACGCACAGCTAAGTTACGGAAACTACTGCTACGGTATTACTATCAGCAGGCAATATTAAAATATTTACTACAAGCATCGATAAAAGCAAGCAAGCGGTGATTCAAAATAAGGTACAGTTACGGCAGCTACTACTACTGGTATTTACAACAAGCGGTTAATATCACTAATGCATAAGGCGGTATTAAGACAGGCAATCGGTGCAGCAAGTATATTCAGTAGTAAACCGTTACTGAGTACAAGCAAGACACAAATACAAGAGGTCAGTCCAGGGACAGGCGGTATATATGACTGTCTAATCGTGAGCATGCTATATCTTTAGGTTAATTCCTAATGTCCCTTGTTAGGGGTTCTTGACTACGTGTGACAGCCGAAAAGGTTTGTATATTATAGCCGGGGGGCATAAAAACCTCATTGGTGACACTTCGCGTGCACCTGATGAAATTCTTTCCACAGATCGAGGCATAAAGATTTGAGCGGTACTTTAATGCATCTGCGACTGAGATGGGACTCTTTTCAAGTAGTTCCCGCAATAATAAATTTGTTTCCAAATGTGAAAAGTTCCCAAGCAGTGCAGAATAACGTCTGATTTTAAAAGGATGGTGAGCCTCCGCATTTTACAAAGTAACGTTTGGGAGTATCTATGCGAGAGCTTTCATAAGGGATGGATTGTGGGGTTACATTGTAAAACAGGCTTTAGTCGTAGTGTGTTGTAGTGTGGGTCACATACCGTTGAGGCCTACAAAATACGATGTGATGATGACAGGTGCCGCGCTCCTACAGAGAGTGATGGTTCAGGAAAATGGCGATTGCTTAAGGTTCAACTACATTCTGGTAGAGTTTAAGTAAATTATTAAAAATTTCCCTGAGGTTATAGTGAATTTTACAAGTATAATCATTATTAGTGTTCGTTGTTCTTAGTGCGCAGTTTTTGGGTTTGTGGAACATTAATATATTTTCGGATTGGAAGGATTTCAAGTAGTTTGGTGCGTTAGTGTCTCTTTAGAAGAAAATGTAAGTAATTTCATACTAGTTTCTGAAATCATGCATAGTGTCAACTTTCCGTACCTTGCAATTGCCGTCAAACTAAAATACCCACTATTATAACCATTGGACGACGGTGCCGTATTCGACGAGTCATCAAAGTTGACACAGGACCCTCTCTTGGAGGTATATACCCATAAATAATTAAATTATTTCATCAGGTTACTGTTGTTTTGTATTTTTAACACACATATATGGTATTTCAAGGTTCTACCATGATCCTAACCAGATTCTAAATGGATTCTACCGGAATACAGGTTTCTTTTGTATCCTTGGATTATTCCAATATTTCCATTTTTTCTAGTCTTCCTTTGGGTTAGGCTTTACTAACCAGCCCTTGCAAAGCTTGTACAAATATAGTTTTCTCACGTATAGGGTGTACGTCGTGGCCAAGACGGTGTGATCCTGGACTTCTGACGAGCCGTGAATCACAGATTAGCCACCTTTTATTATACAGGGCCATTTTACTTATTATTGCCATTTGCCAATATTACATATTTATAGTTATAAATGTTATACGTTTATATACAATTTCTTGTGTAACTTTCTTAGTTAAAGCGACCAAACGTCATTTTTGCTAATAAGTGTTTATCCTTATATGTTAAATATTGGATACATTTTACACAAAAAAATTATTATATTAAAACATTAAATATTATATTAAAAATATATAGATCTGCCATTAAATATTATTTTCATTAACCTTAAACTTCGAAGTTTTTTTTCAAAATAACCACCCGAACTCACACCCAATTTTCTTGGCTAAAATGCAAAGAGCTAGCTAGTGTGTCATTCGCTATCTACAAGTGGCACACCATAATAAATCTCCTTCGTTACAACGCTTTTAGGGGTGAACAGCTCTGACCCCTATATTAAACACCTCTCTTTTCCTAACATAACAAAATGAACGTAATAGTGGGCACATTAAAGAACCACCGAGATCTCTCTACTTTTCCCTTTGGCGACACCTGAAATCAATTTTGTAAGAAACCAAACCTCCTCTTCTTGAAGGATTTAAAAAACAGAATAGTTGCTGCTTGAAATAACATTTCGTCTCAGTTAGTAGTGGCTGCAGAACTTTGAATGCCTTTATTCATAATCTCAGATACTGTTAGGCAGAAGATGAGTATTTTATATAAAATAATTTTGTAGAATTTGACCTTTTAAAATTTAGTTTAAATATATAATTCACTTTGCAAAATTTAACTTTTAGTTTTGCTCGATATATCCAAAATAACTCTAATAAACTTTATATCATCGTAATCAGAAGATTCCCTCCGTTCCAAGTTTCTAAAAATATACAGGGTATTCAATTAGAAAAAATTATCAATAACGCACCAAGCAAAGATCGCTAACCTCAAACGATTACCCTGTAAAATAGTAATAACGGAGAAGAGAGACCTCCAGAATGTTCGGTTTTGACGATACGCACGGTTTGGCGTGAAATGAGTCTTTCACAAAGTTTTTCATAACACTAATATTTGTAATTAAAACAGTTAAGCATTTATAATATTAAAGTAAAATATTGAGGTTTCATGTTCCAAACCAAAGAAAGGATCAAAGATACAATAATTACATCAATCATATTGAAAAAATAGACATCGATTTCTCCTACTTTTGACGTATTCATTTTTCATGATCTCATTTATTTTTCAAAGCCCTTTTCAAGTTTTTTATGTTCAAACTTTTTAAATATCTTTTTCACCTCATCAACCCTTTTAAAGTTTTCTACAATATACATATATAGATTTTCTCTGCTTTATATTCACAGCCTGTGGTTTGTTCTCTTCTATTGTTCTTAACAAAAATGTATTTCCCTAACAACAGAATATTTTTTACAGAGAGAATAATTTAAAACGATACGGCAGTAATTATTAAACTTAGTGCACACAATGATAAAATCAGATACATATGTTATAATTAGAAAGATATTTTTATAATTTCTGGAAAAACCTAAATTTTCGTTGGTTAGTTGCATAATGCGAATTATGGATAATACTTTTGTTTGTATGTATATATATATATATATATATATATATATATATATATATATATATATATATATATATATATATATATATATATGTTATTAAATATGATTTGAAGGAAACAACTACTCAGCGGGCAAATACCCCGACCTGCATTGAATTACACCTTCAAATCATGATAGATCGATAGCCAATATCATTTGTCAATTCCTAACCAGACATAGATCGATTTCGAACTTATTTGTTCTCTTCAGTATGCCATAGGTTATGGAACAGACAAATGATAGTGGCCAACCTGCTAGCTATATACTAACTAAGGTGAAGTGAATAGTGGTGAGAGGTATGAAACTTCTCATATGGTCTGAATGCTACTATCCGACCGACATCCTAGATGTCTCTGTGGCGGATAGCGACTTGCATCACAGCAAGTACCGAGAGCGGCGACCCCTAGCCCAGGTGGACTAAACTAATGTGTTATTAAATATGATTTGAAGGAAACAACTACTCAGCGGGCAAATACCTCGACCTGCATTGAATTACACCTTCAAATCATGATAGATCGATAGCCAATATCATTTGTCAATTCCTAACCAGACATAGATCGATTTCGAACTTATTTGTTCTCTTCAGTATGCCATAGGTTATGGAACAGACAAATGATAGTGGCCAACCTGCTAGCTATATACTAACTATCATTTGTCTGTTCCATAACCTATGGCATACTGAAGAGAACAAATAAGTTCGAAATCGATCTATGTCTGGTTAGGAATTGACAAATGATATTGGCTATCGATCTATCATGATTTGAAGGTGTAATTCAATGAAGGTCGGGGTATTTGCCCGCTGAGTAGTTGTTTCCTTCAAATCATATTTAATAACACATTAGTTTAGTCCACCTGGGCTAGGGGTCGCCGCTCTCGGTACTTGCTGTGATGCAAAGTCGTTATCCGCCACAGAGACATCTAGGATGTCGGTCGGATAGTAGCATTCAGACCATATGAGAAGTTTCATACCTCTCACCACTATTCACTTTACCTTAGTTAGTATATAGCTAGCAGGTTGGCCACTATCATTTGTCTGTTCCATAACCTATGGCATACTGAAGAGAACAAATAAGTTCGAAATCGATCTATGTCTGGTTAGGAATTGACAAATGATATTGGCTATCGATCTATCATGATTTGAAGGTGTAATTCAATGCAGGTCGGGGTATTTGCCCTCTGAGTAGTTGTTTCCTTCAAATCATATTTAATAACACATTAGTTTAGTCCACCTGGGCTAGGGGTCGCCGCTCTCGGTACTTGCTGTGATGCAAGTCGCTATCCGCCACAGAGACATCTAGGATGTCGATCGGATAGTAGCATTCAGACCATATGAGAAGTTTCATACCTCTCACCACTATTCATTATATATATATATATATATATATATATATATATATATATATATATATATATATATATATATATATGTTGTTTTTCAGGTTTTCGCGGGTGGTGAATGTTAAATTCGTTTTCCGGGTATACTCCTGCGTAGGTGATAGGCCCCAAGAGGGACCGTGATTGTCTGAACGACGTTTCGGCAGAATCTCATCTGCCATCTTCAGGTTCTAACAGATAACTGCTTACTGCGGCTTCTGGTAACTCGAACTGAAAAATTTTTTCAGATATATATATATATATATATATATATATATATATATATATATATATATATATATATATATATATATATATATATATATATATATGATATCATGATTGTTTTTGTTAAATGTGTCATCT
Source organism: Rhamnusium bicolor (assembly GCA_029963845.1). Taxonomy (NCBI): domain Eukaryota; kingdom Metazoa; phylum Arthropoda; class Insecta; order Coleoptera; family Cerambycidae; genus Rhamnusium; species Rhamnusium bicolor. The sequence continues at coordinate 34,274 of JANEYF010002633.1, read as the reverse complement.
ATTTTCGTGAGAAAAAGCCTACTTTTCCCATTAATTTGAATTAGTAAATGGAGTTTATTTCTGAATTATACTGAATCTAAAAAAGTATAAGCAGTAAATCGAGCTATTGCTCAGTCTACTGTTTATTTTACATAGACGGCAAAATCAGGATTTTGTGCGTGGGAATTGTGTCGTTTAACTTCAATATACCTGCTGTTTCTTTTGATAAAATTGCCGCTCATTTCTTGCTTTACTGACTGCACTTTTTGGATTCAGTATGGTGGGAAAAATAATCACTTTTCTCACTAGTGGGAAAAGTTAATATTGTAAGTAAATTAAGCCAAATCTCTATTATTGTAGATTTTTATTGTGCAATCTTAATCAAAATGATTTAATTAAAGTCGATAGTTGAGATCTAACATTGTTAATTAATTGTTGACTAATTTGACCATTGTTTTCCGATATGATCATTTCCTTCCATCTAAAATTAGTCTCGCAATTTTACTTTCTTATCAATTCTTATCTATCTATACAGAAATTATTGGCGTCGTGAGAAACACCAAATTCCAGATTATGATGAAAACGAACGTTTTGAGGCCGGAAAATAGATCATTTTTCCAATATGGCGTGCTTTCTATCTGTCTGTATGTTTGTAAGTCTGCGTGTCGCAAGTCATTTGTTGTGACCTCATTTTCTTAAACACGTCTCAACGTGGAAATCTGATATTTTGCATATAATATCTGTAATATACAAGGACGAACCGAAAACGAAAAATAAAATAAAAGGGAATGACATTTTCAATTAAAGCAATTATTTCGTTCATGTCAAATTGAAAATGAAAATAAAGATGAGAAAGTACTGTCGAGAAGCACCTAGCCGCGACCGATTTTTTTTTTGTTTTCGTGTCGTCCTTCAATATACTACTCAGCCACAACATTAGACCTTCAGCCCCTGTATCGCTTTAATGTGTAGTGAATGATCTTCTGAAACAATGCCCAGTATATTGGGATTTGGTAACTGTGAATAAAAAACTATGTTATTTGCCATGCTTCCCAACGAATTAACTTCTACAGGTTGCATTATGTATTTTCCGGTCCTATAGGCTACAAAAAATTTCTTCATATTCAACATTGTCAGGTCAAAAGGCTGAGGTATTTTTTTTAAATATTCACCATATTCAATCTTTTCATCGTCAACTTCTCTTAGGAATTTGGAAACTTTCTCTTTGGTAAAAACCATGACCTTCTTTGCCTGATAACCTTCTCATTTCTTGTTAAGAAAAGCAATAAGGTTTGTATACTTTCTAATTCGACATTTTTCTTGAATAAAGTAATCGAAAAATAATATGACTAGGGAAGGGAATCTAGACCGGAGTCAAGAACTATTACTACTGCTTCATATGGTTGACAGAAAGATATACGTAGACAAATAAAAACAAAAGTATAAAATGATTAATGAAATACCGCTTGATACTATGTATTATTCAGAATAACTGAACTCTGCCATCACATTAGGATATATGGTCACAACTAATATTCGTTCTGCATTCGTGGCCGTTTAATTTGAGCGATTTGGTCAATACATATCGTCACATGAGAATACATGGTTCTAAGTAACAATTCAGTATTTTCACTGGAAAACGAATTTAAGATTATAGTCTCTTTGGCTAAATTTTTTTATGTGGCACTAATGGAACGAAGTAATTTAGTATTTGCTTGATATGATACATGTAGAATGGTTTAAATTTATCCAACATTGTAAGAATTATAGGAAAACTAACATTTGCATTTATAATTAGAACCATATGCATCTCTAAAGTATATTTTAGTATAAAAAATGCAAATTGTAGCATAAATTTTCGTAATTTTTATTCATTAAAGAGACGGTAGAAAACGTGTAAAAACGAAAAACATAGATTGTAGCAAATAACTACTTAGAGTTATATTAAAATGAAGTTTATGGCACAATCTTTCATTTAATAATGAAAATTTCTCGCCAGAAGATGCAGAAAAATATTTACAGTAGATTGTAATAAAAATATCTGTTTTAGGCAAAATGTCGCTTAGAATTTTGGAACTCATACGACGATATGTGTACTTTAGATGCAAAACTGGGTTTTTGCAAAAATTTAAATACCTCGGGTTTAAAGTTATTCAAATATACGAATACATTATTTGCAAGTCTATTTAGCCAATAAGGTGCGTAAGTTGCGTGGTAAAGTAGGTATTAAAATTTAACTTAGATGCAAAACTCGGTATTTGTTTGCTTTGGTCAGACGTATAACTGAATATTTATTTTATTTATTTATTTATTTATTTATTTATTTATTTATTTATTTATTTATTTGTTTGTTTGTTTGTTTGTTTATTTATTTATTTATTTACTTATTTATATATTTACTTATTTACTTATTTATTTATTTATTTATTTGTTTGTGTGTTTATTTAATACAGGTGCTAGAACCCAATTACAGAATAAGCAAAAAATATTACAAAATATAAAAAATCTTTAAAACTATTACAAAAAATACAGCAACATACATCCATACATATATATACATATTTATATATATATATATATATATATATATATATATATATATATATATATATATATATATATATATATATATATGTATATATATATATATAAACAGCTTATTTTTTATTAATGAGGATGCGGTCCAAATTTTGTTGGGTTAATAAAGAATACTCTTTTCTACTTTGCCAAGCTTTCGAAAATATTTTATTTTCTTTCTCAAGACTACAAAAGAAGATAAAAAGGGTTCATAGTTACATGTAAAAAAAATTATAAAAAAACATTTTTTTACCTTATGCCAGTAAGTTGAGGTTATCAGTTAAAACTAACATCACGTTACACATTAAAATTTCACTATGCAATGTTGACATCTACTTTATGTTATTTAATACATTTTAATTGCTGCATAATGACCAAGTTAATCGAATAATAAGTATGGGGATTCAACCCCATAGTGGATGTGCTCCACTACTCTAGTACATGTCAACTGATAATTGGTTCAAATGCAAATTACTCTACACCACAAGTATTTCATACCAACTCACCAAACAATCCAACCAAAATATAACTAAAAACCGCGGGCATTTTCAAAATCCTACAATTTATGAGAAATTTGAATTTAATCAAATTTTCCTTCAGACAGGTGTGCTTGAACTCGGTGGCGTCCAGTCACGTGGCTAGAAAACCTCCTATATTGTCACTAAGTTATCTAGTTCCTGAGAATACTCCCCCGAATAGTAACAACCCTCTATCTGATTTAGTTTGTGAATTTGCCATGTAAACTTGGCCAGTTTTTTTCCCTTAGGATCGGTGCTACGGTCTTCGAATCGAACGTATTGTAAAGGACCACCCCCTATTGATTGTCACAGGGTTAATTCCCAGCAACACGTTGAAACCAAGACTGAAGCAACGAACCGAAATGGAAAAAAACTGTCCGTAACTTTATTTATTTAACTAGAAGGTGAGGCCTTCGTTGTTGGAAATAAATCAAAAGGTGTATTCAACCCCCTATATTTGTCACTGGGTCTTTTTTGCCCCTTGCTTACTCCCCTCAACGTGTCTTTCACCTTTTGTTTTCTTTCAAACACAGAAATACAATATATTACACTTCCTCTTCCCTCTGTGTCTAGTTAAAAGAATGTAAAATAGAATTTTCTTCCTCATTTTGTTTTTCGTTAGGTTAGTTTTCTCTGAGCTCGGTATCACGGCTCCTGACCAAACGTCCTGTTGGAATTACACCCCCCAATGATTGTCACAAGGTTAATTTCCAACATCACGTCGAGTGGTAAGGACAGCAACACCGGATTCAGCGAAACCTATCCATATTTTTTATTCAATTTTTAATTGATAAATTGAGTTAAGACCAAGAAGAGAAATATACTATACTTTTTTCTGTGGAACCAGTTCCGAAAAAGTATCACAATTGCCTATAAGAGGCAAGGTTGGATTACAGTAGGAATTCCACCCTGAGTAGTGAATTGTCACTGATCCTCCACTAAGAGTAACACTCCACTGCACCACCCAAAGTCAACAAAAGTTAAAAAATGTTTTAAATTTATTAGTAAATTGTCAAAATTAAATGATTAACCATTTTTTGTTCTCCCTCCCCTATTCGTTTCATCATTGTGGAACCCAAGTCTCCAGACAGGAGTACAATCAAGGATGATCCCCCTATTTTATGTCACTGAGTTCATCCCCGACAACAAATCTACCAAGGAGCAAACGTCCCACATTGATGGAACCTGATTTGAACCTATGGATTGTTTTTACCCTCTTTGTTTTGTCATCTTGGGACCCAAGTCCTCAAGTGGAAATACAATCAAGGATGACGTCAAAATTCATCCCTGACAACAGACCCACTAGGGGCAACCATCCCAAGATGGCAAAACCTAATTTGAAAATGTGGTTTAACTGTTAATGTGAAGCAAATATGAATAAATACTACTTAAACTATCTATATCGGTTCTCCTATTCATTGGATTATTTTCCTTGTTAATTTCTACCATTTCAAGGAAAAGTCTTTTTTTTTCAAATTCGTTTCTACATTTAAGATTTTTGGTTGGTTAAAATTTATCTTATGTCCAGTAGCAATTGAGTGGTCTGCTAATGCACACGAGAAGTTTGCCGTTTCTACAATCACTTTTTATGCAATGTAATACGTGATTGGAGCGACTGTGACGTTTGACCTATGTATTTCATTTCGCAGTTGTGACAAGGAATACTATATACAACATTCGATTTTTTTCAGAGCATCATCTTTTGTGCTTCACCTTAGTATAAATAGTGCTAAGTGGTTTTTGCTGTTTTTTGGGCAATTTTTATTGATGGTTCATGTGTGAAAATATTGATAATTTTCGAAGTTAAATCTTTGATGTATGGTAAGGACCCATATCTCACTGTAATATGTTCGTCAATATTATTATTACTATTATTGTTGTTACTACTTACATGTAGTGTGTTAAAAAGTAACTTCTTCAAAAGTTTTGGTGGGTACGAATTATCTAACAAGATTAGATAATTCGTACCCACCAAAACTTTTGAAGAAGTTACTTTTTAACACACTACATGTAAGTAGTAACAACAATAATAGTAATAATAATATTAACGAACATATTACAGTGAGATATGGGTCCTTACCATACATCAAAGATTTAACTTCGAAAATTATCAATATTCTCACACATGAGCCATCAATAAAAATTGCCCAAAAAACAGCAAAACCACTTAGCACTATTTATACTAAGGTGAAGCACAAAGATGATGCTCTGAAAAAAATCGAATGTTGTATATAGTATTCCTTGTCACAACTGCGAAATGAAATACATAGGTCAAACGTCACAGTCGCTCCAATCACGTATTACATTGCATAAAAGTGATTGTAGAAACGGCAAACTCTCGTGTGCATTAGCAGACCACTCAATTGCTACTGGACATAAGATAAATTTTAACCAACCAAAAAATCTTAAATGTAGAAACGAATTTGAAAAAAAGACTTTTCCTTGAAATGGTAGAAATTAACAAGGAAAATAATCCAATGAATAGGAGAACCGATATAGATAGTTTAAGTAGTATTTATTCATATTTGCTTCACATTAACAGTTAAACCACATTTTCAAATTAGGTTTTGCCATCTTGGGATGGTTGCCCCTAGTGGGTCTGTTGTCAGGGATGAATTTTGACGTCATCCTTGATTGTATTTCCACTTGAGGACTTGGGTCCCAAGATGACAAAACAAAGAGGGTAAAAACAATCCATAGGTTCAAATCAGGTTCCATCAATGTGGGACGTTTGCTCCTGGTAGATTTGTTGTCGGGGATGAACTCAGTGACAAAAAATAGGGGGATCATCCTTGATTGTACTCCTGTCTGGAGACTTGGGTTCCACAATGATGAAACGAATAGGGGAGGGAGAACAAAAAATGGGTAATCATTTAATTTTGACAATTTACTAATAAATTTAAAACATTTTTTAACTTTTGTTGACTTTGGGTGGTGCAGTGGAGTGTTACTCTTAGTGGAGGATCAGTGACAATTCACTACTCAGGGTGGAATTCCTACTGTAATCCAACCTTGCCTCTTATAGGCAATTGTGATACTTTTTTCGGAACTGGTTCCACAGAAAAAAAGTATAGTATATTTCTCTTTTGGTCTTAACTCAATTTATCAATTAAAAATTGAATAAAAAATATGGATAGGTTTCGCTGAATCCGGTGTTGCTGTCCTTACCACTCGACGTGATGTTGGAAATTAACCTTGTGATAATCATTGGGGGGTGTAATTCCAACAGGACGTTTGGTCAGGAGCCGTGATACCGAGCTCAGAGAAAACTAACCTAACGAACAACAAAATGAGGAAGAAAATTCTATTTTACATTCTTTTAACTAGACACAGAGGGAATAGGAAGGGTAATATATTGTATTTCTGTGTTTGAAAGAAAACAAAAAGGTGAAAGACACGTTGAGGGGAGTAAGCAAGGGGCAAAAAAGACCCAGTGACAAATATAGGGGGTTGAATACACCTTTTTGATTTATTTCCAACAACGAAGGCCTCACCTTTTAATTAAATAAATAAAGTTACGGACAGTTTTTTTCCATTTCGGTTCGTTGCTTCAGTCTTGGTTTCAACGTGTTGCTGGGAATTAACCCTGTGACAATCAATAGGGGTGGTCCTTTACAATACGTTCGATTCGAAGACCGTAGCACCGATCCTAAGGGGAAAAAACTGGCCAAGTTTACATGGCAAATTCACAAACTAAATCAGATAGAGGGTTGTTTCTATTCGGGGGAGTATTTTCAGGAACTAGATAACTTAGTGACAATATAGGAGGTTTTCTAGCCACGTGACTGGACGCCACCGAGTTCAAGCACACCTGTCTGAAGGAAAATTTGATTAAATTCAAATTTCTCATAAATTGTAGGATTTTGAAAATGCCCGCGGTTTTTAGTTATATTTTGGTTGGATTGTTTGGTGAGTTGGTATGAAATACTTGTGGTGTAGAGTAATTTGCATTTGAACCAATTATCAGTTGACATGTACTAGAGTAGTGGAGCACATCCACTATGGGGTTGAATCCCCATACTTATTATTCGGTTAACTTGGTCATTATGCAGCAATTAAAATGTATTAAATAACATAAAGTAGATGTCAACATTGCATAGTGAAATTTTAATGTGTAACGTGATGTTAGTTTTAACTGATAACCTCAACTTACTGGCATAAGGTAAAAAAAATGTTTTTTTATAATTTTTTTACATGTAACTATGAACCCTTTTTATCTTCTTTTGTAGTCTTGAGAAAGAAAATAAAATATTTTCGAAAGCTTGGCGAAGTAGAAAAGAGTATTCTTTATTAACCCAACAAAATTTGGACCGCATCCTCATTAATAAAAAATAAGCTGTTTGTTTTTTAACTAGTCGTCCACTACGTCTACCTGTTTTTTTTAAATTATATATATATATATATATATATATATATATATATATATATATATATATATATATATGTATATATATATATATATATATATATATATATATATATATATATATATATATATATTTATCACATTTAGCCATATTATAAATTATTATAAAAGATTTAATAAATATAGTAGCATGCATACATTAAAAATGAACAATTTCAGAAAACAATTTTAATTTAGTTGTTAACATATGTGTAGAATAATTAAGTATTCATTGTTCATATAAAAATGTATTTAGTTGTAAGGTATTTGCAAAGCCAAATTGGCCATAAAAATTAATGAAAAACAAATAAAAAACAAGAAAAAGGTGTCAAGTCGAAGTCCTGGATCTCCACTGGCAGAGCTGAAGAGAGACCTATTGTGTATTTCCTGCCATCGAAAAGGTGTCACCAATGTAGTCCCATATAAAAATTTCACTTCAATTAACTCCAGTAGTATTAAAAGTTGCATAATTTCAGGGGAAAGATTTCACCTATAAAAGAGACAATTGTTAAAGTATATACTTTTAAAAGGGGAAATTTATTAAAAATCTAGTATAGAGTCAATGTAATTGAACTTTAGATAAAAAGTTAAAAAACGCAACATTCAATAAACAGGGGAAAATATTGTAAATTATCTTAAAACTTTCATAACGAAACATAAAAAGTGCATGGTCTGTAAAAGTGAATATAAACTGTAATAAAACTTACCAAACAGGGGTGCAGTAATGTGTTTAGATGAATGCCATAATAATTTTTCCAATATTGGGGGTTGGAACATAAACATTTCTTGATTTTTGTATGTGTGACAGCATAGTTGAACTATAATTTCATAAAAAAACTAAACAGGAAATCCATTGATGTGCAAAGACATGCCAATAGGACAAAGGAGAAACTCAGTGCTTCGTATGTGAGTGGGGGTAGCTCAAGACACAGTGTTAAAGTGTGTGTAAAAGGGGTGAAACCAATTTCGACAGCCTACAAAATGTAGAAACAAAAATATTAGTTTTGAGTAAAGATATGTTAACCTAGATATGAAAAGATTTGTTATCAGTAGTTATTTAGTTCTAGTTATATAAAAAGGAGTTTGTTTAAAATGATAGGGCATTTGTTAAGAAAATTTTGAAAATGAGATGTGAAAGATAAAAATTTTTATACTGAACGTAACACATGCAAATTTACAGAAAATGCTATATAAAGTATCAAGGAAAGAATATTGTTTTAAAAAGGCAACAAAAAGGTAGTATAAAAGTTTTTATTTTCAAAATTAAAAATATTTGACATAAAAAAATAATTTGTGACAACTAGTCAATTTTGAAATTTGGTGATTTTACTATATACAAAATTAAAGTAGCAGAGAAAAAACAATGGATAGTTGGTTGTTATTGAAAAATAAGAGGAGAGTTGGAAAAAATTTTTTGGAGAATCGAATAAAATTAAAGAGAAGAGATACTAATAAAATAAATGGTAGTAAGATATGATTTTAAAATGTGCAAAGGACAACGACAGATGTAAGAATGTATAATAATTAAAAGCAAGCAGATTATAAGAAAAGTAATAAATATTAGTGGAAATAAAATATCCATTTGAGGTAAATGTGTGGAACTTACCTTGGAAAGTTTTTATAAAAATAATAATCAATAAAATTCAAAATTAACACAGCATTAAACATTTTGGAAGAAATAAACAAATTCAGTAGTTAATAAAAAGAAAACAAGTATTCCATGGTGAAACTTCACAAGAGTCGGTAAGTTAGGAACCGAAGGGACACCGAAATTAATGAACGAGTAGAAAGGAGGATTTCATTCAACAACCGGATACCGAAAAATCCTGATCAGGTCGTAGCTATATATTCTTTTGCAAAATTTCACATAAATATATCTCGAGCACCGTATTTTTTATTTAGATAGGTTAGTTTAAAGCTTTAATGGGCCATTCTTGTTAAAATTTAAAAAAATCTGATATTAAAACTCCTTTATTGTTTTCTGAAAGTGTTTAGTTTTTTTTTATGTGTACTGATTTTTGTGAATTTAAATTTTGAAATATATATGTGAATTTAAATTTTGAATATATATATATATATATATATATATATATATATATATATATATATATATATATATATATATATATATATATATATATATATATATATATATATATATATATATATATATATATATATATATATATATATATATATATATATATATATATATATATATATATATATATATATATATATATATATACAAAATAACAGAATTTAACGTACATCACAAAGTATTACAAAAAGTGTTAAAATATTAATAATTAAAAATACATGATTTTAGAGAAAAAATATTGCTGTTGAAAATATGAATATAATTATGTATGTTATTATAAGTAGTACATATGAAGTGGAGAACATTTGTTTATGTTAGTCCTAAGCGTTGCTAGTTTAAATAAATGTGTTTGACTTGGAGCTGTTCTGTGCGCATGAAAAGGTAACTTTCTATAGTAGCTTTCTATATGCACTTTGTAATATGGGACCCATATTATTGAGGCATTTTCTAAATTAGCTGTCACAATAGAAAGAGTAGTTTGAGACTAGAGGCATTACTGAAGTAAATAGTATTCCTAATAATAAATCCTAGATATTTATAAGATTTATTAATTACTTGATTAATGTGGCTTGTAAATGACAGTTTTTCGTCAAGCACTTCCCCAAAGCCAGTAATTGTCTCTGGCATTGAAAGCAAATTAATGCATAATAATATGTAATAGTATTGTTTAGTTATTACTGATAAAACATTACACTTTGAGGGCTTCAGAAACAATTTGTTTTTAGTGCACCACTTAAATTACATCTAAATTATGTTGTAATGCTAGACAATCATCGAAGCATGAAATTCTACAAAATAGTTTTAAATCATCAGCATATAGAAAACAATTCACAGTAATGTCAGTGACAATATAATTGATAAAAATATTAAAGAAAAGTGGTCCTAAATTTGATCCCTGGAGGACACCATAGGCTGGTAAAACTTCGGCACATTTACGGCCACAGTATAAAACATATTGTGTTCTGTTCCCATATTTGCTATTAACCAATCCTGATGCAGTTTTATGTATTGTAAAGAAGTATACAGTGTGGAAATTAAGTAACGCATAAATTCAGTAATTCCGTTGATATTAATTTTTTGGAAAAAAATTTCGAAGGGGTATAGCGATTTCAACTTCAGCAAATATTTTTACTCTATTTTTTAGTTTCTTATGTTATTTATTTTTTAAGTTATGACGTCATCGACTATTTTTTTAAATGACAACCTATATTTTTTTTATTGATTTTGGTAGTAGTAGTTATTCCGGTTCCGACCGTATAAAATTTTCAATATATTATTATTTGAAAAAAATCGAGAAAAGCAGTCTTAATGTTCAAATAATAAAAATTCATTAAATTGGGTAAATTTATCTAGTTGCCGGTGTATCACATTAGTTACGGCTGTCAGAATTACACAATTTGTAAATGTCACAATAGAATAAGTGTTATTATTTTGTTTTTTCTAAATTAGAAAAACTATTTTATTAATAAAAATAATACAATTGAGCGACAAACAGTGAATTGAAGTGTTAATAATGATTGGTTATGGCGACAGAGCTAGAACACATCAAGAAGTGTGTCATCTTTTTAGAGAAAAATATCCGGATCAGCCCATAAATCAATCAACAATTAGTAATATTGAAAAAAAATTTCGGGAACATGGCGTTGTAAAGAATCTTCCAAAAACTGGACGTCCGGCGACATTAAATGAAGATGCACAACTTGATGTGCTACTAGAAATTGAAACAATCCACATTCAACTAGTAGAAGCATTGCTTTGGACCACAATATAAGCCACACTACAGTTCTAAAACTTTTGAAAGTTCAAAAATTCCACCTATATAAGGTGCACTTGGTTCATGAGTTGACAGAAGATGACTTTGATCGTAGGCAAGAGTTTTGTGAACAAATGATGGAAATTTGCAACCGCGATCCAATGTTTTCCCAGCGTGTCTTATTTTCGTATGAACCAACATTTTGTTTAAATGGCCATGTCAATAGACAGAATTGTAGATATTGGACTAGGGACAATTCCCATTGGATGCAGGAAAGTCATACTCAATATCCTCAGAAAGTTAATGTTTGAGCAGGAATTATTGGTGGAAGAATTATAGGTCCATTCTTTTTTTTAAAACAATTTGACTGGAGATAGATACCTGCAATTTTTACAGTTGGAATTGATGCCTGCATTAGCTGCATTATTTCCCAATGCAAATAACCCTAACCTACCAAATAATACTATTTGGTTACAACAAAATGGCGCTCTGCCTCATTACGAAATTATTTTGCGACGCTACTTAGACCAAGTTCTCCCAGCAAGATAGATAGGGGGAAGAGGTCAGATAGAATGGCCGCCTAGGTCTCCTGATCTAACGCCATTGGACTTCTTTTTATGGGAATACTTAAAAAGTAAAGTGTACAACAATCGACCCAATAATTTAGACGATCTCAGGCAAAGAATTTAACATGAGATTAGGTTAATATCGCCTCAAACTATTCAGAATGTGAGAAATGAATTTTGTAATCGTCTTGGGAATTGTCAAACGGCACAGGGTCGTCAATTTGAACATTTAGTGTAAATGTAATTTAACAACTGTTATTTCTGTGCTTATTTTTGTGTTTGATGATATTGTTAGAGTTTTATTCTAGTTAATCAATTTAGTTTCTCTTTATACCAATGTTTGCCTCAAGTTATCGTTATTACTAACTTTGAATTGAGCAGATAATAAATTTCTAGTTCGATTTTTCAACTATTTGTATAATTTCAAAATAAAAACGAATGTGCCGTCGATAACTTTCCGTCAAACTTAGGCAACTAGATAAATTTTCCCAATTTAATTAATTTTTGTTACTTGAACTTTAAGACTGTTTTTCTCGATTTTTTTCAAATAATAACATACTGAAAATTTTTTACTGTCGGAACCGGAATAAAAACTACTACCAAAATCAATAATAAAAAATATTGGTTGTCATTTAAAAAAAGTCTATGACGTCATAACATAAAAATAAATGCCATAAGAAACTGAAAATAGACTGAAAATATTTGCCGAAGTTAAAATCGCTATACCCCTTCGAGATTTTTTTCCAAAAAAATTAATATCAACGGAATTACTGAATTTATGCATTACTTAATTTGCACACTGTATACTCGTATGTACGAATGTTGCACCTTTTTTTAATAATCAAATAATTAATTGCTATAATATAGCAATTATTAAGTACTTTACGAATATAAAATGTTTTTAATACTATTAAAATTTGTATTTATAAATAATCTTAACTTTGTTTTAAACTGTTTTAAATCTGAAGAGGTTATTTATATTTTTTTGTATGAAGGGGTAATAAATTATATATTTATCGAACTATTAATATAAATGATATTAAATTGTTGTTTAATTTTTCCTTGTCATCTTGTATATCATGAGATTAGCTAGACATTGTTAATTTTTATTGAATATTATTTATTTTATTAGTATTTAATATATGTGTACTTATGGTTAGACCGACGAACATGCAAATTTGCTTATATGGCTAACCAAATATTTTTAATATTTCTAATAATATTGTAATAATAATGTACATTAATAGTAGAAAATAAATTTGATTTGATTTTGATTTTATTTGATCCGATATTAACTAAATTATTTGAAAAAATATTATATGTGTAATTTAAGTGTCAACTTACAAATTGTGGTGTTAAAAATGTACACCAATATAAGAAGACCCTCTCTCGGGTCGGCCCTAAATCAACATTAAAAGTTTTTGTATGCACTGTGGACTATATACAGGGTGTCCCAACCAAAAGTAGGCACCCTGAATGACTTTGGAGATAAAAAATTTTTGAAAAATTGATGGAGACGTCGACCTTGTTTCCAAGGGGAACATATTTTAATGTAATACTTGTATACCTATCATCATCCCTCTACCCTACACGGCCACCCCCTCAAAAAATTCAAATTGCAAAGGGGGTCGAGTGATACATCTTTTGAAAGATCTTTCAATTCTCTACATAACTGTGTATTTTTTAAAACTTTTATCGATTCGTTCCTGAGAAATAATTGTTTCATTATTTTAGGTTCGGGAAATAAAAATAAAAGCAGCAGTTTAAATTATCGTATGCATTGTTCAAAATGACCCCCACCGACTTCCATACAGTAGTATAATCTGTCTTGAAATTCTGTACGAACATTTCTGAACACATCTGGTGTCAATAAACGGCATTCTCGAACAATTCTTTCACGTAACTCTTCCAGATATGCGAGTTTTGTTGCAAATACCTTCGATTTCAAATGTCTCCACAGAAAGAAATCCAAGGGAGTTAAATCGGGTGACCTAGCGGACCACTCCACAGGACCTCTTCTTCTAATCCATCGCTCAGGAAACCGATTATACAAAAATTGACGGACTGCTATAGCAAAATGTGGGGGTGCCCCATCCTATTGAAAAAACAGTTCGCCCTCTAAAAGATTATCGTCTTCTTCGAGGATTTGGGTAATCATTGGGTCGATGTTATTTTCTAACAGATCGAGGTACCTTTCGCCATTTAAATTGTCAGGAATAAAAAGCGGCCCAACAATGTGATCCCCTAAGATGCCAGCCCAAACATTTAACTTCTGAGGCCTTTAGGTATGAGTTTCCATGAACAGATGTGGATTGGTTTCACTCCAATACCTACAATTGTGCCTGTTTACCTCCCCATTTAACTGAATTGTCAATTCATTAGAAGAACATGTATTGTACAGTAGATTGGTATTACCGTTTAATAGTTCACTAAAAATCTCACAGAATTTAAGCCGACGCGCGACGATCGGGATCATCTTCGTTTAATTCATGTAGGTACCAATTTAAAATTATATGGATGAAATTTGTGGGCCTTTACAATTCGATGAACACTGCTTCGGCATACACTGGTCGATTGAGTATTATCCATCTACAAATAACCCAGAACTGCCACTTCGACTGCTTCATTCCTAATCGGTCGTTGAGGTTCATGCTTTTTGTTTCCTACAGAACCTATTTCCATAAATTTTGTCAATAATTATTGTAAAACATACTGAGAATCAACCCTTCGATATGGGTGATTTCTATTGAATATACGCTCCGTAGCTCTAGCACAATTATCGTTTTTAAAATCAATGCTGAAAATTTCTATTCTCTCCTGTAGGGTATAAACCATTTCGAGAACTCACTCTGGTAAAATGTATATCAATTTAAAATTGGTTGTGAACAAATTAATGTTCAAGGACTATCAAATACTTATGAGTTTTTTATTATTCTAAAACTAAACGGACAAGGAAAGTGTTTTTTGTCGAAAAAACTCGTGTTGATTTGAGAGCACTAAAAAACGTAGTTTTTTTATAAATTCCAATACCTAGTGCCGTGTATTTTAGATTTTTTAAACGATTGTGTATAATCATCAAAAATAAAATTATTTTCCTTAAGAACGAATCGATAAAAGTTAAAAGAAATACACAGTTATGTAGGGAATTGAAAGACCTTTCAAAAGATGTATCACTCGACCCCCCTTGCCATTTGAATTTTTTTGAGAACGTGGCCGTGCTGGGTAGAGGGATGATGATAGGTATACAAGTATTGCATTAAAATATGTCCCCCTTGGTAACAAGGTCGACGTGTTTCACCAATTTTTCAAAAAATGTTTATCTCCAAAGTTATTCAGGGTGCCTACCTTTATACACTTGCTAGTGTTAAAATGATTTAATATTTTTTACTGTGCAGCGAATTATATGGCAAACACCTGTTCCGTGAAAGTATTAGTAACTAACTCTACGCGGACCTATAAGACAAGACCAACTGTCAAGGTATAGAGAACACGTGCTTAGTTGCACCACTGATTTTATATATACACGTATATGAATAAACGGATACATATAAGTTAACAATTATACTCTTTAAAAAATTATTTTTTTTATATCTGCCGGCTTTGAGAAATGGCATAATTCCTGCACCTGATTCTGACAACCGTTTCACATTTATTAATTTAGTTTTATTTTAGTTTTTTTTTTTTTTAGTTTTCGGCACGAAAATAGATATGATCTTGCATGTGAAATGTGTGAAAACGCATCATTTAGTTACGTGTATGTAATATTCACATGCGTAAGGAAATAATGTATTTTTCCCACCTATTACATAATTTACTATTATAATATAATTTTTTCTTTATTTGGGATTTAATTCACTGTCTTATAAATTATTCAAAAGAAAATTGTTAAATAAACCTCTGTGCCAAGAAATATGTCAGAGGTTTTTTATTTAATATTCTCGTCTGTTCAAAAATTTTCTCACATCTAAAAAAGATATTAACCTGAAAATGAAATTATCAAATATAAAATATTTCAGGTTAGAAAAACTGACGTTTCGGAATATAATCTGCTTCCGTTATCAAAATTAATAATAACATTGCGGTATTAGTATCTGATTTTCCATCAATATCAAACATGGCAGATTTCTGTTTATACATTATTTCCATGGACACGTGAAACATGGTTATATTAATGTTGTTTCTACTGGATTGTGAACCTTGTGACGCACTTCGCGGTTCTACACAAGAGCAGAAGTGTCACTTTGACGCCCAAGACTACGGCGGCGGTTTTCACAGTACGGATATATCGGGCGCCAGTTTCTGTTTAGAGTGCAGAAACACCACTTTACTCTATCGACGGGACGACAGAGGCCGGGCAACTACAGTGAAGAAACGGATAAGCCAGGGGTCGGGAAAAGGTAACTTACAACACTACAGCTAATGAAACGACTCTCATTCAATATATTTACATTTATTCTACACACTAATTATTATTTACACTTTATATATATACCTTAGTAACTACAACTTATACTACAAATGGTCTTAATTACAGGCGAGCGGGGACGGTAAGCGGGCGTACAAGCGGTGCGACACGGTAATACGGTGACTAAGCAGTGAAAAAGGTAACCAGCAATAACTAATCGGCCATACGCAGACGGCGGACGGATACCAGGAGGGGAAGCAAGCGCCAATACAAGCATACTATGACTATCTATGGCGGTTATTTACTATCGCTTGGCTGATGGACGGTTCCGGACTTATGATATGCCAAATCTAGTACCTCCAAGACACCCTGCAGAATATGACGTGCTCAGGTGGCCTGGAGGACACGCGGTATAACGCGGTTACGTATGAGGGGGGAAGGAGGGGCAAGCCTAACAGTTGCAAATTTAAGACGACTATGGTAAGGTCAAACTCCAAGCTACCCTGCAGAATATGACGTGCTCAGGTAGCCTGGAGGACACGCGTTACGCCAGTACCTCTAAGTCACCCTGCAAAATATGACGTGCTCGGGTGGCCTGGAGTACACGCGGTGGCAAATGCTAGTACCTCCAAGTCACCCTGCAGAATATGACGTGCTCAGGTGGCCTGGAGGACACGCCGTTAACGCGGTTCTGTTTTGAGGGGGGGAGGAGTGGCAAGCCTATCAGTGGCAGATTTAAAGCGACTACGTTATGGTCAAACTCCAAGCTATCCTGCAGAATATGACGTGCTCAGGTAGCCTGGCGGATCCGCGGTTACGGACGATACCTCCAAGTCACCCTGCAGAATATGACGTGTTCAGGTAGCCTGGAGCACACGCGTTTACGAAAATACCTCTAAGTCACCCGGCAGAATATGACGTGCTCAGGTGGCCTAGAGGACACGCGGTGGCAAATGATAGTACCTCCAAGTCACCCTGCAGAATATGACTTACTCAGGTGGCCTGGAGGACACGCGGTTAACGCGGTTCTGTTTTGGAGGGAGGGAAGGAGTGGCAAGCTTACCAGTTGGACATTCAATACGACTACGGTATGGTCAAACTCCAAGTTACCTTGCAGAATATGACGTGCTCAGGTAGCCTGGCGGACCCGCGGTTACGGACGATACCTCCAAGTCACCCTGCAGAATATGACGTGATCAGGTAGCCTGGAGGACACGCGGTTACGAAAGTACCTCTAAGTCACCCTGCAGAATATGACGTGCTCAGGTGGCCTGGAGGACACGCGGTTAACGCGGTTATGGTTCCAACCTTCAGCCGCTCTCCCGTTCTATGGAAGGGTATGAGGTGGATACATCTTTGCGCTCGCGGTTCACAAACTCTAAATAAGGTCCGAAAAGTACTCACCAGCCAAGTAATACCGATTATTTACCAAACCTTTATCAAACCTTGCTACCTACTTCCGTATCCTGGGCTGCTTCCTCTCTGGAGCGGTCGGGGTCGGCACGTCTGGTCGGTACTGACGGCAGCAACGCTCTGTCCTGGATGCTCTGAAAAATCCTCAAGCTACTAAACTCTGTCAAAAGCAGAAGTAGGATAAGAGGCGGTAGTCATGCGCGGAATATGGCAATACGTCACCTTTTACGAAGAAAAATCCCGAATTCAATTTAAATACCTATACCTTTATACTCACAACAAGATTACTTACTATGCTGGTCGGCGTGGTTCTTCAGTCAGCAGCTAAACGGCAACTGTTTGAAAAATCCTCAAGCTACTAAACACTGCCAAAAGCAGAAGTAGGAGGGCGCGGTAGTCATGCGCGGAATATTGCAACTACGTCACCTGTTTTATTCCGCATTAAATTTATATACCTATGTACCTCTATACTCACAAGATTACTTACTGTGCTGGTCAGTGTGGTTCTTCGGTTGGCGGTCAGACGGGAACTAATTTGATTGTTTCCAGTCTCGGGGTCCTTCACGGTAGTGCGGGCACAGGAGTGCCGGGGGCAATATGCGCGCTTCGCGTTTCGCGATTCACGTACTGCCTGCAGCTCGGCATATTTGGAATGTTCATACCAATGGATTAATACTACCTATCTTATAATTAACAATTATACTATTATTAATGAGCAACTGACAACTATTAAGGGCGCAGTACTACAATGTTCAAAATATCTTTTGAATCAGACAAATAGCACCTCGTTACATAATTTAATTCTATAAAATAATCACTTCGTTACACCCTGCTACTACGGAAATCTACAGTAATCAAATCACATTTATTACATTTCAATACAATAATAGCAGATTTTTTAATTTTTTTCTTATGTTATTACCATCGTTTCCAAAATGTTTACAAAATTCCATTTAATAATATGGTTATTCCACGCGTGTTCATAAATTTTTGATATTTCAAATTCTTCTTTCCTAGCATAATTCTTTTTTGTTGCGACATTTAAAACTAAAACAAAAAAACCCAACTCCTTAAAATCAGTATCCGTGTCAGATATGAAATATTTACTTTTAATTTAAAATTTACTAAACAAATTCAACATTTTTCTAAATATATTGCAAGCATTCGATTTATATTTATAGCAAAATTATTTTCTATTTAACGATGAAAGTCTTTTATAGGTTCCCCACTTAGTCCCCTATTATGTGTTATATTTATGGATAATCTTGAAAGTCTGATATTAAATTCTGCCATAGCAAAAAAAAAACATTATCTTCTGATACAAATATGTTCACGATATCATAATAGGTTTTATATGGCCAGAGATATTATCCAAAAGATATGTTCCAAAATCGTCTAATATCGGGCCGTGACTTATCTAGCGCACTCTCCAGATCTCAGCGTCCCAAAGATTACTTTTTATGGAGCATCTGAAGTCAAAGGTGTTAATTTATACTCTACATAATATAAATTAAATGAATTAAGAAACAGAATTCGACTGACCGTACTCAATATTGCTGACGAAATGTGTCGATTTATAATGCATAATTTATTGTGTCGCCCGCCAGGCGGTAATAGGTACTCAACATGATGGCCATTTATTGCATGTAATTTTTAAAACAAATTAGAATAAGTTTCAAAATAATATTTTAAATATTTGCCTTCTGCATACTACATATGTACGTTGAATAAAGGCATTTGGTGACTTTAATTTTTATTGATGTTTCAAATAGCTTTATAAATGACACCATTTATATTAACTTGATTATTTTGTTTACTGGCTTGGATATTCTTACTGTTTGTGTTGCTAATTTGTGGTATTTTGCACATCAGAAGCAAGATAATTAAAATGAATGGAGAAACGCATGCATTAGTAATGTATCTAAACCTTTTTACTTAGTAAATTATGTATTATTCCTGAAAGTTTGGTCTGGTTAAATCAGAAGTTAAATAAAATTTTGTACTTCATGGCCAGAATTTCGGAATGCGTTTCTGAATTATTGACGTATTTTATAATATTTTAGTTGAAATTGCCCGCTAACTTGCATACGTAATTCATGACTCAAATCATAATAAAAATTCCCATCCAATGACACAAAAACAAATAGGACAAACATTTTTAAAGAAAATTGCATGTCTACAAATTTCCTGGTTTTTCTTCCACTTTGAAGTGCTCCAAAATTTTACACGTAATGCAGTCAAGAATTAATATCTCTACACGTGATTTATTACAACAGTGACAAAGAGTATAGCAGGGTAAGCATGGGCCGGATGCCTCTCAGGAATGTTGGACTGATATTTTTACCTTGACATCACACTACTAAGAGAACATATTTTGTAAGTTTTCACACCTCTGCGCACGCTGGTTTTTGAAATAATTTAATTATTCGGATTTTGAAAAAAAAAATTTTGAATTATTGAATATTTCCAGTGAGTATACTAAAATATTTCAAAAAAAAAGTTTCAAAAATATAAAATGACACGTATATTGAAAGACACTATCACGGAATTTTTTTTGTAAATGCCCCTTACTATGCTCTATAACATATATTTTATTCAAAATTTTCTGAAGGGTAGAACAGTTTAAAAAAATGATATATACTACCTATACAGAGTGGGACAATAGTGCGTCCGAATTCAATATGTCGAGTTCTATGATAGCTAGAAACTTGACTTAAAAACATAAATAAACTAGACAAAAAAAGTCTACAACCAAGACGATTACAGGGTCAACTAAAATTTTTTTTAATGGAATGCCATGTATATCAGAAAATTTTTTGAAATCTCTTTGTGGCCTCCTTCTACTCCTGTATTATTATTGACTCTCTCCCAACCACTTGGATGCAATGATTTTTTTTTTGTTGAAACTGTTTAAAATTGTTTTCGATTCAACGATAATTTCTTCGAACAACATGAAGGAACAGCAATGGGTAACTAACTCTTTGTCGCCTTTCATTGCCGGTCTCTTCATGAACAGATTCGAGAAGGAAGCAAAAGAAGAACTCGAGTATTTCCCCAGGGTTTGACTTAGGTATGTGGATGGTATTTTTTGCAGTGTTCGGTACAAAAGTCGCTGATATTGATAACTTTGTATCTAAATTAAACAGTCGTTTCGCGTCAGTTAAATTCACATATGAAACTGAAAACTCTGGACAACTACCATTTTTTGATGTATTAATAATTAAAAATAGTGAAAATAAGTTAGAATTTGACATATACAGAAAAGATACCATTACTCTAAGATATATCCCTAAGGACTCTCACCATTGTGCTCAACACAAAATGGCGAGTTTTAATTCTCTAGTCCATCGTCTATCAAGCTTCCTCCTCAATAAAGAGAGGATTGAAAAAGAAAAGACATTGATTAAGGATATAGCTGCGAGTAATAGATATTCTGTAAGTTTAATTGATAAAATAATTAGGAAACGAAAGTTTAAAGAGTTGCTTCGAAATTCCTCGACCTTTCAAAATGAAACAGAAAATCCGAAATTTGTATCGATTTCATTCGAGCTTCGATTCACCCGTGGTATTGGTAAGATTTTTAAAGATGTAGGTATGACAGTGGTTCATTCATCGGGAAACGAACTGCAACAACTTTTAGGCAATCCAAAAGACAAAATTGAAACAAATGAAAAGTCGGGGATTTACGAAATTAGCTGTAAGGACTGTAATCAAAAATATATTGCACAGACTAGACGATCAATTCAAATTAGATTCAAGGAGCATTGGCCCATCTCAAATACGGTAGAACAGATGTCTAGTGTAGCCCAACATGCGTTTAAAAACAACCATAAAATAGATATTAGCAATATAAGATTAATTAGGAATGTAACAAATACTAGACAGCTGGATGCATTTGAAAGTTTGGAAATCATAAAGTGTAAAAATAGTATGAATAGTGACAGAGGGCCTATCCCAAATAGTCCGCTTTATTGGTTAGTGAGTCACGGTTTACCGAGCCGTGACGGTTCGGTAAACCATGACAATAGTTTAGGTATAAAGGGGGTAGATTTTTAGCATAATTTTAGTTTTAATCATCTCCAGATGATGCCAACTTGGTTGGCGAAACGCGCGTCGAGTGCAGTATATAGTGTTTTGGTGTTTCGTAGAAAACTACGTCAGTGTTATCTCCACATCAAAGGTTCCAACCCACACCAGGAATATAATATTATAATAATAGAATAAGCATAATGGTAAAAAATTATTGTGAACAAATGTACGGACAGTTAATTTAACTCTACATATTTTTTTATATCCATATTGTTTATATGCGGCAAGGGCATTGAAGGCAAGGATAACGAGCGCCCGCTTTATATTTAATATACCTATTGTGTACTCTCAGCACGCGGTAGAAATTATAATTTTTTTAACACTGTTCTACCCAACCGAAAATTTTGAACAAAATATATGTTATAGAGTATAGTAAGGGCATTTATAAAAAAATCCTTGATAGTGTCTCTCAATATACGTGTCATTTTATATTTTTAAAACTTTTTAATTTGGAATATTTTAGTATATTACTCACTGCAAATATTCAATAATGTTTCATTTAATACTTCTTTGCAGTATCTAGCACATACAGAAAGCGAAACAAAGATTTTTTACATTATTAAATTTCAAAAACCAGCGTGCGCAGAGGAGTGCTAACTTACAAAATATTTCTCTTAATAGTGTGATGTTAAGGTAAAAATATCAGCCTAACATTCTCAAGAGACATCCGGCCCATGCTTGCCCTGCTATACTGTTCCTAAGTTAATTAAAAAATAATTAAACCACATTTCCATCGCCTTTTTTATAACTCTGACCCACTGTAGCGGACGCCAAATTGAGCTGTTTACCTTTTCCAATAAACACCAGCAGGTGGAGGGTAAGATTTCGTTCTCTCTTCGTTGGTTTTCCGTTTCGTTAGTCGAGCTAGTAACATCCACATGAATATGTCCCTTCAAGTAGTAGCAGCAGCGTATATTTATATACATCATATCAAGAAGCTATTTTATTCCAAGTGTCTTTTTTTAACAATTAATTAAAATGGTCTTTATGTCTTGCAATCCAAATAGGTTCATACTTTGATAAAATTCAGTAACTTCAATGTTGTTTCATTCGACCAATCCATTGTCGGACGGAAAATAGAATCAAAACAAACACAAATATTAAAGCAATCAATAGCAATTTAGTAATTGCCTAGAAGTTAAACGAGATGCTCGTCAATATATTGGCGAACCCGTCCAGAGGTATAACAATAAGCTCGCCTAGCACTCTTTGATGGCTTGTTAGAATACCGACATTTGATGGATCGGTAAATGGTTGTATGTTTCCGCTGCAGGTTCATTCAAATGTTACACAACTTTGATCGTTTCGGCATTTGGTTCGCTATTTCGTTCACGGGTCTTGTAGATACGGCGTATATTTATATCCATCGTGCTCTTAAAGCTCTTTTATTCCATCAATTTATTAAAATGGTCTTTATGTCTTGCTTTCCAAATAAGTTCATTGCCTTGGTAAAGTTCAATAAACTTCAATGTTGTTTCCCTCGACCAATCTATTTTCGGACTGAAGAACTAAATCAAAACAAACACAAATGTGACAGCAAATCATCCACAATTCAATTCAATTCTTAATTTCCAAATCACAGGTACAAATAAATATTATACATAATATAAGATATGAATAAATAGTAATTGCTAAAGTTAACGGCAGTAGTAGCTTTTACCTTGAAAACGTAGTTATGAATGGGTAAATCCGTACACAATTCAGTGTAGCCATAGTCCGTTTGTATTGTAAAATCAATCTTTACCTCATTGTTTACTAGTGAACCACAGACCACACATATTAAAATTGTGGTAGGGTATTAAACGACGGTCATTCGCTAGTTCTGATTGACAGAAAGATCGTAAACAGACCATCTGAGTTGCTGAAATCTATCAGAATTTGTTCTGCTAGAGGCATCGCCAATAGTAAGCAGGTGAATAAATAAGAAAAAGGTGAATCACTTAAAATAGAAATATATGTATCATATCAACTATGATTATGATTAAAATAATTATTACCTTATGAAAATATATAAAATAACTAAAAATTGCCATAAATTGAAAAAAAAATTATACTAAATAAAACACTACAAAAACACTGTTAGTTTTTAATACAGTTATGAATATAAAAGAAAATTATAACAATTACTACACAAAACAGAACTGAATATTAAAACACCTATAACAAAACAAGGAATGAAAACAAACATGACATTAAATAGTGAACAATAAAATGTACATATACAGTGTGTCCCTTGACTGAGTTCGCAATAGGTGATATTGATCTCAAAATTTTAGATTTTTTTTTTGCAATTTGAGGGTTCATCCCTGGTTATCTGAAAAGAAATTTTTGGTGTACTTTTGTTT
The DNA here is from genome assembly GCA_029963845.1 of Rhamnusium bicolor. Classification (NCBI taxonomy): domain Eukaryota; kingdom Metazoa; phylum Arthropoda; class Insecta; order Coleoptera; family Cerambycidae; genus Rhamnusium; species Rhamnusium bicolor. Next base: position 10,123 of record JANEYF010002633.1, on the reverse strand, counting down.
TATTTTTAATCACGTATACTTTCTTATTATGTCAAGTACATTTTCTGTAAAGACAGCAAAATGTCAGTAAGGAAAGATATTGAGATTAATAAGTTATACTTGTATGTAACATTTTAAGAAGATCCGCCCTCTTTGATGATTTTGACCTTTTTCTACTATAACCGCATTTTACGTTAAAATAATTTACCTAAATAAATAAATGTTTTTTTTTTCGAAACCGACATACTTGGTGATGTAAAATATCGGTTATTATACAGAAATAAAACATAACATAATATTATTATATTACTAACTCCAAATTGTATAAAAACTATTATAAATAAAACAATATCAATAACTTGATGTCTTTAAAAATGAAACAAAAATAAATAATTCTTGAAGCATACATTTTAAAGAGTTTCCTTAAGGCGGCATTACCATGCCATTGTCCCAAGGATAACCAACAGAAAAGATTGCCCAGAATGTAACGCCTCATATGTAGGTCAAACAGGTAGATCGTTCGGAGTAAGATATAGAGAACATATTCACATACAAAAACAACATTCCAACTTTTATAAACACCTAACAGATTCTGGTCATACAATAATTGATGATCATTAACCTAAAATATTACATATTTGTGGGAAAAGTAAAAAACTTAATTTTCTAGAAGTGCTAGAAATTAATAAATTAAATAGGAATAAAAATTACAACATGTTAAACGACCACATAGATTTAAATAATTCTCCGTTATTAAACTTATTCAGATAACCTGCTGTTAATAAAAATCACACCATAATATAATTTACTATGTTGAAAAAACCCGTACATTTAAAGACATAAGACATCTGTACAAATTTGAATTATATTATCAACCATAAAGTGACCCTTCCTTCTATTCAGTTCTGTTTATATTTAAATGAAAGTAAAATCTGTGTATAATTTAGTTTACTTGAAAATGTCCGAATAGGATGAAACTAGTTGTAAAATAACAAATAAAGTGAAAATTAGACAAGTAATAAAAAGTGTTTTTTAAATCAGTAATGTAAGTAACAACAAATCACTGCGTGTACAACAAACAAACAAATAAAAAGATCATGCTAGATAGAATTCATTGATGTCATAAAAGCTTTTTTCAATTAGAAAACGCTTTAGTATTTTTTGAAAATGAATAAACTACTGACATTTTTACCTCAGTAATTAAATTATTGTAAATTTTACAACCGTTATAATAAACGCTTTTTTTGGTATAATGCTGTCGTGTATATATGTATATATATATATATATATATATATATATATATATATATATATATATATATATATATATATATATATATATATATATATATATATAAGTAATGTTTAAATATGTATATAAAAATATATACATAAATAGTGGGGATGAAGTTATGAAGTGGCTAAATTCAAATAAAAATATCTGTTTTTTATCGAGCTTTCGGAAAAATTTTATTCCTTTCTCAAGATATCTAAAATTATAGTAGGTACATTATAATATTAAAAAATTATTATTAATTATTATAATACTTACAAACGTGATTAAATAGATGAAAATGAAAACATGGTATACAAATTTTTATAAATAAAATGTGTAAAGATCAGGAAAAAAAGGTAAAAAAAGTAAAATATGTCAATTTAGACAATTTTAAATATATATATATATATATATATATATATATATATATATATATATATATATATATATATATATATATATAAAAGTAGTAACAAAACTGTTACCAAGGATGTTAAACAATTTTTCATAAAAAAATATATCAAGGCAATCATAAACAACTAATAAAATTTTGATAAATAAATTAAAATTATGATCGTCTTTTTTAAATCATTACTAAGTTTCAAAATGTAAGTATATATATATATATATATATATATATATATATATATATATATATATATATATATATATATATATATATATATATATAATCCTGTCAGAGTAAATACTCTTCAAATTTTAAATGAGTTTCTACACGAATCTCGTGGGTACAAACTCTCCATAACCCAAAGAGAGTGTATATTTGAATAGTAGAGCGCTAGTAACGCATTTTTGCTACAATAATTTTTTTAGGTTTAGCATGCCGCAGCAGCCTCACCCGAGTCTCACACATAGCCGTCAATGTGAGTGGAACAAGTTAAATTGTAGTCAAATATAACTCCCAAAAATTTTAACTGAAAACTGAAACTGAAAGTAAGAATTCATCGTCGGCACTCGGCTCGGTGTTGTCCCCAAAAAAAACAGTGACAGTTTTATGTTTATTCAGTCTAAGCCTGTTTTCTCAGACCATATCATAATATCTTTATATAGAAGTTTAGATACTTTCTTTTACGGCATCAGGGTTTTTCTGTACAACAAGAAAATTTGTGTCATCATCATAACACGTAATGTGTATGTAATGTTTACCGTACCAGGCAAGATCATTAGCGAAGATAAGGTAACGAAATGGTTCTAATATGGAGCCCTGTGGTACACCTGAAACTATGGGACATTTCATGGTCTCTGTCTCATTCGCATATACTACTTGCGAATGGTCCATGATGTAGCTTGATCGAAAATTTAAAGGTAGACCTCTAATACCATATCAATTTCGCAATTAGCATGTCATAATTCACGCAGTCAAATGCACGTGATAGTCAATAAAGAGACCAAAGGCATGTGTGTAAGACGTCCACCACCGAGCCATGGAAGTTAACTAACGCAGTGTCCACACTTTTATTTTTTAAAAAACCATGTTAAACTGGAGACAAAAGATTATTTTTTTGAAAGAAAGCGTTTAATTGTTCTAAAAATGCAAGCTCTATAACCTTCGATATACCCGAAATTAAGCTAATAGCCCGATAGTTATTGTAAGAGTTTTTGGTCTCCTTTCTTAAACAATGGAATGACTTTTCTAGATTTAGATTGTCTTTAACTGCATAGAAGTTAAAATGAAATGCTCGTCCATATATTCGCGAATCCTTTCAGATGTTTTACAATATGTTCTCGCCACACTCTTTCTCCGGAATACCGACATTTGATGGATCGGCAAACAGTTGCATGATTTCATTCGTTTTCGGTCTGTACGAAGTTAAGCTGTCAAACTGATACAGCGTACTTTTAATTGTTAGCTGAAAAAATACAGTGTCCCGTTTAACTTATAAAGATAAATGAGATGGTAGGATTTCCAACCTGAATAGAACTTTTATCGATAGTAATTTCAAAATATACCGCAGTCTACAATTGACTATATTATTCCACTTATAAATAGTTTTCTTTCATTTTAAAAAATAACGATATGACGGACATATTTAGAACTGTTTAGGCATTCTACGTGGATGACTTTTTAATTTTTATTTTGTTTCTAATTCCTTCCTTTTTCTATTGTACATGCATAATACATGTGGTTTTTATACGACCTGAAATAATAAATATTATTTATTCAGAAACCATCTCAGCTATCCCGATTTTATAATATTTTTTCAGGATTATTAAAAAATTCATTTACATGTGGGAGCTTGGAATATATCATATGAATTTAAAATTTATGCCGAGAGAGAACTTTACTACAATATATATTATAATTTCGTGCGAAACATAGATACGTGGCATTTTTATAAACCCGTACTATTTGTCTTCATTTATACAGGGTGTTTCTGAATTACACATATATTTTTGAACCATCTATTCCTTACTAAAAAATAATGCCAAAAGTTTCTATTGTAATCTACATAATTTTGCAAGGGGCTGAAGAGTAGTTTCAAAGAAAGAAGGTGAAAAGATAACAAAAGTCTCGAGTTAACTAATGCATATTGCACTTACAAATCTTTAATACAAAACAGTTTAGTAAATAAGTTTAAAAATTTAACGGGATCGCGTTATTACTCTAACTCTACTCTAACTTCAACCTCAACTGCCATACTGTAACTGCCTAGAGATCATCTATGAAAGTGGCTCCGAATGAAAAGGAAAAAAAGTGTAGTGTCTCTTTCGTTATATTGAGTTTAGGAATTACCTATATCTAAACTTGTTTCCCTTTGACAAGTATTTACTTTTATTTCTAAGAAAATTCTAAGGTATGCTTTATGTGATTTTACAAGGATACACAGTGGTTCAAAATGATTAATTTTGGCCAAAAATAAAAAAACAACCCTCCTGGATTCAAACCGTATTATATAGAAATGCTAGTAGGACAATTACAGTACTCAGATATGTAAATGTTTGCCTCTACAAAAATTCATTCAATTACGTATAAGCCTTTAAACAGCGAAGATCTTTAACAATTTTCTGTGATACAATTAATGGTAAAATAATCCTTTTCGATTTTGTTGTATTTCTCGGAATTGGACACGTGCAAGTACTTGAATAACAATTCAAGTCCACCGAGAAGAGGAGACTGGACAGAAAGCGGTTTTGATGAAGATGATAAAGGTAATGCATCAGAAGATCAACTTTAATTTTATATTTTTAATAATCTTATTATTGTGTTTATTTTTTACAAAATTAACACCAAATTTATTTTGTGTATTATATAAAAAATTAATAAATATATTTATCTGTGTATTTAATATTTATACATTCTTTCTGCAACCGTCTACAAAGTTAATTGTTTTTGCTCAATTTTTTGACTAGTCTAGCCTGATAATGTGATATAAGAGATTGGTAAAGTTCTACCGATCCTTTATGTCACCTTTGGTTGACAACCTAATTAACCAATAAATAATCATTAAACCGGTGACGGTGGTGCAGGACGGTAAAATGGCTATCTACACCAGGAGATCTAGCTCAGCGCGCTAAAAAGCTCAAGATGGTACTAGACATTCGGCCGGGAGGCGTTGTCGTCGGATTCTGAATTCTAATCAAATGTAGTCATGCTTTACGCGCTTAGGACCTCTCAACTACCCAGCTCAACTCGCTAAAGAATAGTTGTCAGTAAAAAAACTCAATTAATTCTCTTCGCGCCAATATTCTTGGCAGTTATCATGTGTATTAAATTTAAAATAGTTCGAGTTTTACTAAATGAATTTTAATAACGCGGAATTTGTAGATATGACTTATGTTTTGGGCGAGTCAGACAGAAATTGTTTGCTTGCCAATGTTATAAGCAAAGGTATCCTGAAAGAAGGATTCCTGATGTTGGCAGCTTCCAAAACCCTCTCGATAGATTTGTGGAAACTGAAAAAGTCGAATATAAAGAAAATGAAAGAATAAAACGTGTTGTGAAAGAAGAAAATGAGTTCTCTGCGGTGCTGGCAATGGTTGAGAATCCCCATATTAGTCAGAGAAAAAGTGAGGTCATTAGTAGGAGTAAGTAGAATTGAATCTTAAAAACAAATAAGTTTTATGGATATCATATTCAAATGCACCAGAAACTATCTGATAACGATTTTCAAAGGCGTCTACAGTTTTGTAATTGGGCCAAAGTTCAAATGCAAGATGTCACCTCCTTTAGAAAGTTTTATTCACTGATGCGGCAATTTTTCATAAAACTGGATTTGTTAGTAGGCACAGTTTTCATTATTATGCTTCGGGAAAAAATAAGTTCCATTTTATCTTTCTATTGTATAGGGGATGAAAAGATGCGTGCTTATTTGCGGTATCAGAAGATTAGATATTAACAAGCATTTTATCAGAAAGTGAAAAAACCGGCCCTTAGTGTACAAAATACACACGCTTTTTACCAATTTTAAAGTTATATTGTTTATTTACAGCCCATCTGTGACTATTCCGATATTATTTATCGTGATTGCCAACGAGGCTATATTTGATGATGCCAGTAATAAATCATAGAATTTTAATATTTATACGAAAAGAAACTTTATTAAAATGAATCTTATCTGAATTTACTGAACTTGAGAAAGATAATACGAAACACTAATGTAAGAAACGACATTAAATACGTCTTATCCTGGATCTTACTTCTTAATATATATAATAACACCACATGTAGTTACAACCCCCCTATCCCTGAAGGTCTGGAATGACTTTATGTGGGAGAGGGTTACACATTAGGGGACAACGGACACACATCCAATATCCGAGTATACTGGGATTAATTTCTCTTTCCGAAAATATCCCAGTTCCTCGACCGGAAATCAAACCGGGGACCTCGAGATATCGAGGGAATTACGTTACCTCTAGACCACGGATCATATAATTTATTATATTTAATATACATAGAGAATCTTGAGGCAATTCATAAAGGAATATACACATTGTACGAATGTGAGGAACTAACATGTTCCTCACATTCAAGTTACAAAAGAACTAGGCCATTGTTCTAAGAAGTGGTGTTCACTAGTTGTGAACTTAGATAGCCTTAACATGTTTTGACATACGTTCCAAACTTCTGCAGCCCCTAGATATTCTTCAGAATTATTACTGTGCCAGATTTCAACATCCGTCGAAGTATTTGCAGAATTGAAAAGCATGATGGCGGAACAGTTTACAGAAGTGGTCGTGAACTATATTTTATTTGATATTCTTTGTCTGAGTATAGGGAGCAACACAGAATGCATGAGCATCGATTACGAAAGGAATTAAATTGATCAACTCGTCTTTATTGTACTTGTATTAGCCTAAATATGTACATACAAGTTGTTCCCTATACAACTATACCCCTCCTTTATTTCATTTATTGTTTACACATTTTAATATTTTATAAACGAATTGTATCATTTTTCTCATAGACAAGAAAGATAATAATATAATCTACACAGCTAATTCAATTCTAAAAAATTTTGAAGTAAGTTTTCTATTAATCTTTCATTTCTTGCTACACAGATATTTCAAATTTTAATAAAGATAGCACGAACTCTCTCAAAAATAATTTGGTAATTATGTACAGTGTGTGCCACACGAACGGGCGATTATAAAACCACGAAAAATCATCGAAATGTTTTGAGTAGAAAAATAACTTTTATTTCAAATTACAGCTGAGTTACATTTTTAGGTTTTAAAGAAAATATTCTGAAGATGCCGCCCATTTCGCTCGAAACATTCTTCTAACCTAAGACGCAAATTGTTCATCATATTTCGGAGCATTTCTACTGGAATACGTTCGATTTCTTCCCTGATTGTTTGTTTTAACTGAATGATATCTTGAGGGCGATGAGCATACACTCTACTTTTCAAGTATCCCCACAAAAAATAATCGCAAGCTGTCAAGTCGGAGCTTTTCGGGGGCCAAAAGATGTTTCCATTCTTGGGCATAACTCGACCAGGAAACAGTTGATTCACGGCATTCATTGAATTTCGCGCAGTATGTGCCGTCGCCCGATCCTGTTGAAACCATGTGTTTTCATTAACTTGAGGAAATCGAGTCAGTTCTTGTGTAAGGAATGTCTCAGTCATCAAGATGTAACATTCAGAATTTACCATCAAAGTGTTGTGATTACATATCGTCCTCGAAGAAATACGGCCCAATAATTCCATACCGTCACTTTAGCACAATGCAGTGGTTTTTGATGGAGGCGCCTGGGGTTTTCATTTCCCCAGTACCGAAAATTTTGCTTATTGACGAAATCGGAAAGATGAAAGTAAGCTTCGTCACTCATCTGCAAATTATGGATGAAATATTCATTGTTTCGTATAGCATTCAATAATTCGCGTGCAAAATTCAAACGTGTTTGAAAAACAGCTTCATTTAATTCTTGCACAATCTGAATTTTATATGGCTGGTAGTGTAAGTCCTTGTGCAGAATTCTTCTTAGGGTTGCGTATGAAATTCCCAAGAAAATCGCATGACGTCGAGCCGATCGTTGTGGGTTCCTGGCTATCGCGTTTCTTACTGTCTCGATATTTTTCAGTGTTCGAATCGACTTTTCTTTTCTGCTTTTCTTTTTAAGAACAGAACTAGTTTCTTCGAAGTTTCTAACCCATATTTTAATGGCGTGGTCTGAAGGAAGTGCATCATTACAATTTACATGAAAGTGATTGCGGAACAATCATCTAGTTAATATGTAGCTATTATTGTTTTTGTAAAACGTGTTTACGACAAATGCCCGGTGTTCCGCCATCCACCGTGGCATTTTCATAAAATGGTAACTAATTGACAACATATCAAAAGTGACAGCAGCCTACTATCGTTATACGTTTGAAAATGAAATGAAATTCATAATCGCTAGTTCGTGTGGCGCACCTAGTATATTATTAACATGCACGTCAATGTGATTTCGTAGCTAATATAAGTTGTCTACATTCAGTTAATACATTTTTCTTTAAAAGTTCACCATAGAAAACTATCTAGCGGGTTCAAATCTGGACTTCTTAGGGACCAAGAAATAGGTCCTACCTACCTAAATGTAATAACGCCGATTTGGGAAGGTAATTTTTTCCTGTTGTTGATTCGTGGTAATTAAATTTACTTGATAATCAAATAGAAGAATAATGTTATTAGTTGTCAAGAAATTATATATTAAACCAGGGAAATAGTCACCGTCCTAAAACTGCGTCATCCCTTTTGAATATATGAAAGACTACTTATTCCGTTGCCTCCAAAAAGTCTTTACTTGAACCCAGTCGATATTTTCCTTTATGGAAAAGTTATTTTAAATACTTAGAAGTAGTTATTGCAAATTGGTTATTTTCTTTTATTCATTTTAAAATATTTGTAAATTATACCAGGTGATAACCCTAACTGGACTACTGGATTTTCTGGGATTATTTTTAAGACAGAATCGAAATTTAAAATCTATTCTCGTAGTTTTGTTTTGTATTTTAAATAGGACCCCTTCATCGGTTGGAAATCAAAACAGTACTTATTTAACACTATTTATTTAGGATTTTTTCTGTAAAATAATACACTTTAAAAATTTGCGTTATTAAATCTTCTTAACTGATGCGTATTTATACACAATGCTATTGATGGCTTAGTTTTTTGTCGCCAGCGAATATATTCGTTACGTTCATTCTTGTACAAAAGTACTCGTCATAACTATTTCAGATTTCTTTCTTAACAGTTTCTCCGTATATGTCCGTCATGATCATAATAATATATTGATACGAAAACTAAGAAAAACGGAAATTAAAGAAAAAAAGATTTTTTCATAATTTATAAACTTTTGTCACATAAAACTTAATTTAAAAACAAAATCAACATTTAATTCTTTTTGTTGTATATATTATTCATTTGTGTAAATTGTGTTTTAAAAAAATTAATTTAGAAATAATTTTTATTAAAATGCTCAAAATGATTTTCTTCACCAACGCCTCATTTTTTTTTAGAATTTAACTAAACTTCGGATTCAGGGTTTTTGATGATTTCGAACAAGTTTTGTCAATAATATTTTTTGATTAAAAAAATGCCTACCATGATTTTTTGATTTCTTTCAGATAATTTAGCATCGTAGAAGGCCTTGCATTTAAAGATGGAAAGTGATTTTGTGGTCTTAAATGGACCTTGGAGACCTCTATCCCTTTGAGACCAATTTGATTTTAAATCGGACAAAAAAAAGAATTATTACGCTGTTATACTCTTATATATATATATATATATATATATATATATATATATATATATATATATATATATATATATATATATATATATATATAGATAGATATATATATATATATATATATATATATATATATATATATATATATAAGAATATGATCTGCTGGCTGATATTTTCGCTTGATAATGTCGAGTGACTCCTCTTACGGGTACGTTGGTGAACAAGGATATGACATCGAAGCTCACTAGAAGATGTTCCGCCTGGACGGTCTGATTTCTTAATAACTCAATGAAATGGTCTGCATTTTTCACGTAGGATTTAACTTCCTCGGCAAATGGTTGTAGTTGTCTGGCTAAGTGTCTTGCTAACTGCTGTGTGGGTGACCCTATTGAGCTAACAATTGGTCTTAGAGGAGCTCCTTCTTTGTGAATCTTTGGTAGACCATAAAATTTGGGACATCTTGAAGACTTCTCTCTGCGGGATGATCTGGTTCTGTGTGCAGATCATATTCTTAGGCTAACTCAACATTGCCTAAATAATACCTATTTTACATACAATGAGCAACGCTACAGACAAACCGAAGGAGCCCCGATGGGCTCCCCCTATCTCCAGTTATTGCCAATCTCTTTATGGAGGATTTAGAAACTCGAGCACTACAATCTGCACCATT
>JANEYF010002632.1:0-10304 GCA_029963845.1 Rhamnusium bicolor | reverse complement strand
TTATCAGGCATACATAGATAGATAGATAGATAGATATCGTTTATTTAACCACATTATATACAGGTTTGTACATTTGTAGCAGTCAGAGCACAAAAATCTTATAGTTAAAAGAGAAAAAAATATCTTAAAGATCATTCAGGGTTGATATATATAAATATAAATATACAAAGCACAAATACAACATAGGTAAGCTATAAGCAAAATAGTAGAAGTAAAAGTAAAGTGAAAACCACTGTATATACAGATCGGTACTTTTGTCGAAAAAACAAGAATTGTCTCATAGTTAATAAAATTTAAAATGTTATACAGATTTGATGTATATAAATACAAACACATGAAGCACAAACTAATATATAAACTAAAACAAAACAGTGGAAGTCAAAATGGAAATTAAAATTAAATAACCATTGTATATACATATACCAAACGATTATCGTAAAAAAAAACAAGAACTATCTTATAGTAAGTAATATATGGTTAGTATATCTGTATAAATAAAAATACATATATGACAAACCAGTTTATATACAAACATACCTACATACATACATACACATATGCACATACATACACACATGCACATACATACACACATGCACATACATACACACATACACGCATGCATGCAGCATATACACACATATACATATATACACACATATACACATATACACACATATACATATACACACATTTATATGCATATATATACACATACATATATACACACGCATACACTATAAGTTCCACTAGTTCCAGTTGTGTATATGTTGCCGCTAATACCCGCAATACGTTATTATGCATAAGAATTAAGAATTTTAGGAATTATGGATAATTACTGAAATCTTTAGTTAATATCGATATTAACCAAACATATTAGGAATTATGCGCAATTACTAAAATGTTTTGTAATTATGCATACCATCCAAGAAATCAAATAAATATCGATGATAACCGACATTAGAACGGGAATTAGGCATATTAACTGAGAGTCCTTTAGTTAATATCTATATTTACTAACCAAATCTCAGTTTCTGCCAAATTGTCGTTCGACAGCGTTGACGTCAGAGGAACACAAATAAAAATATAGGTTATGTGTAGGGCTGTCAAATATATTCCGTGGGACAGTGGCGTACGCGAAATTAACTAATATGAGAAACAATAAACTGTTACAATTTATAACAATGTATGTAAAACTTACCCTCTTAACCAGCTTGATGAACTAGCTTGCTTATCACAAACTGGAGAAGATGTGTAGCCATTTTGCAGCATCAGGTATGTTTCTATGGTTGTCTCCATGAGTGATGTTCGCTATGGTGAAAATATATTCTTATATTTTGAAAACGACCGTTCGACATCTACTGATGTAATACACGCATACGTAAAATAGTCTTTGAACGCACTTAACGGATCTGGGGCTGCACCATCACATATTTATCTTAATTTGGTAAAACCGGTGTCTTTATTTAACACACTTGCGAACTTTTCTTTAACGCGCTCATTTGTTGCGTCACCTATAGCACCTATGGTCCACTATTTGCAGTGACTCCGCTAACGACAACGCACTGTTTTCTAATTTTTTTATGCTTTCATGTAATGGTTTATAGTTCTTCGCAATATTTTTTAAGGCTGTTTCAACGGAAATATCTTCGAATTTTGTCTGGCTTTCCTTAAAAGCTGCACCCTCATCTGGAGTGAATTGTAGTATCACAGCTTTTATTTGTTGGAAATATTCAGCATAATAAAAAGCTGCCTGCAACCATGTTGCTCAACATGTAAGAATCGGCTATGGTGGTTCAGGAATACCGGGACACTTGCTATAAAGTGCACGGAGACATTTAGGAGATTTAAGAAACATTTTTTTTGTACTTGCTATTAATGCGTCCACCTCTGGAAAAACTTTTCGAATAGTTTCTGCCACAAGATGTAAAGCATGCACTTTACACGTAACATGTATAAACGACAACCTTGTTCTTGCAAAGAACGGCCTACCGAACGCATTGTCACGGCGCCATCAGTCACAAACATCAACACTTGACTTTTTGATCGTTCAAATTTTTCTAACGTCTGCAGCACCACCCTGGTAATTGTTTCGCCAGTACACTGACTTAGTCTTTTTGCTAGCTAGTATGGAACTGTCGGTTTAAGAGGGTCCAGTACTCGTACTACAACATTTGAAATAGATTTTTTTTACAATCTGTTGTCTCATCAACAGATAACCACAGCCGTGTATTTTTATTTCACATTTCATCTTATTTACCATGTCTACGTGTACAGTTGGTATATAGTTACATAACGTTGTGTGACTTGGTAACTGCACCTGGGCATTGTATTTATTTCAGAACTCTCGAAATGGTTCTTTATCGAGTATGTGCAGCGAAATATCACAGGCAATCAGCATTAATAGTAAATCAAACATAAACTGTGTTGTCGAAGACACGCCATTTTTTTTATTTTTATGGTGTACACTATTTACGTGAAGTCCACAATCACGCTTATCTCAGCACATCAAATTTTTCTCGCACACTTTACAAATTATTTTACCACCATCATAGAATAAATCCGGGAATTCACCTATGAATTTATTTACTTTGTCAGCAAATGGCCGTTTTCTGCCCCTGCGTACGTCTGCCATGCGTTATTATTAAATTAATATGAACAATACAGTACAACAAATAAAATAAAAATACAAAAACAATATGCAATACGCCCAAGTGACTTAACGTGTACACAACTGGAAAGCTAATAATAGACTGGACTGGAGAAAGAGTTTGGCGGTCAAGGTGAATGCCGACGACAGTAAGTACATCTGTACTCTACGACCATGATACACAGAAACGATATGCAGCTTTAGTTATGTGTGTGTAAATACGTAAATTTTTCATGAACTCGCATATACATGGCGTTCAGAAAGTAATAAAATATACAAGGTTAAAACGTTTTATATATGTAGAGATCTAAAATAGACACTTTCGTATTTAAATTAAGGCTAAATAAGGATTTAGTTTTTGCCTTGAAAGCTCCCCAAAACTATAAAAACAAAATAGAAGTAAGAAACTTATAAAAATAGACGACTCTTTATTTTTTGTTTCTTAGCGATAACGGAAGAGAATTCGTTAATGACGTAATCAGGAAACATCACAACAGAGTGGCAAGGTTTAAAGTTGGTTAACGGAAAGCCAGGCTAGTGTTGAACGAGCCAATGCTGATATTGAGGCAATGTTAGCCACATGGATATCTGATAATAAAACAAGGGAATGGACAAAAAGTCTAAGTACAATTCAGTTTATGAAAAAGAGTTCTTTACATGCTGGCCTAAAAATGTCATCTTATAAAGCTTTATTTGGTACAGAACCGAAAGTTTGCCTTCCAACAGAAAACCTACCTGCTGAAAAAGCGTAAAAGAAATTTTAAACGAGGAAGATTTGGATTTGCTGTTAATTTCTAATGAAAGTGATGAAAGGAGTGATTTGAAACCGAAAATAATTATGAAGAATCATTAAGTTATGAAGACGATGTGCCGCAAATACTGGAAAATAGGAACGTGCGTACTTTAATGAGTGGTGAAGCCTCACAAAAATTTTCAACAAGCGCAAAAATGCTAAAGATTTCAAATACAAAATATGCGCCATGTGCAATAGGAACTAATGTTACTGTTCCAATTCCGAATGTAGATCGCGCACGAGGATCATTCCGCAATGTAATTGCTGTAGTGATGGAAGTGGATGAAGAAAACGGCAGTTATAAAATTGGCATAAAAGAGGGAATATTACAGAAGTTATATGTGCGATCGCAGTTTGAGCCATGTACAAATTCAAACTTTTTACACATATGTAAATGATGTTCCAAATTCCCATTTCACTTAGAAAGGCAACTGCAGTTGCTTCTGGTGTCAGTCAAGGTTACACGAAGTGCAATTGTACAAAATTTTGTAAAAATAGTACTTGCCGCTGTACAAAAAATAATAAATTGTGTAACAATAAATGCCATCATAACTCTTCGTTTCAATAACTAATAAGTTTTAATTTAAAACTATGTTGCATTAGCTTTGCTTAGTTTCTTGTTTAAAGTTTTGAATAAATTTGAGTTTTTAAAGTGTTTTTTATAGCTTTCCTCCTTTTCATAATATGCCAACGGAAATATGTATAACATCCGAAAATACTTAGGTAATAATATGCAGTACATTATTTAGCCAATATGCATAATAGCCAACCTCTTTCGTTATTATCTGTATTACCTAAATCTTTCTGGTCGTATGCATAATTACTAAACATTTTAGTAATTACGTATAATTCCTGATATGTTTGGTTAAAATCGATATTAACAAAATATTTCAGTTATTATCAATTAATTCCTAAAATGCTTATAGTGTTTTCGTAAATTCTGTAGAGGAGAAAAAAACGTATCGGCTATTTATCAAAGTGAAAAGCATTATATTTAAATACAGGGGAGTTGATAACGTATACGAGACGAATGTTAAGACCGTTGGACGACTTGGCCAAGAGAACACGTAGAAAAAACTGCTTAAATCCGAGTGAAGTGGTGCAGTCAGGGGGCGTAACGTAACGTTGGACATATTATAGATAGATCTGAAAATGAATTTGTTTTTAAAATTGTATATATGTGATTTAGATACATACTTATGCATTAAATATTTCGAATCATTTAAAAGTTTTATTTATATGAAATTTGATTTACTGTAATTAGTAACCAGCGCAGAATAATTAAATTTAGTTCTCTAACATATGTACCTGCAATTGAAAATATGTTAGAATATATGTTGCTTTATTTAGCCAATAACAATTTAAAGAAATAAAACTGTTATTCATAGCAAAAAATACGATACCTCATTAGAAAATTGTTATTGTCCAGCAAAGACCACGGGGAGGTAAAAGAATCCCTTGCCAGGAGGGGAATGGGTAGAGGGAGATATTAGTATAGGTAGAACAGTTAGTAAAATCAACAATAAACTCTGAATGAAAAAATAACTCACCAAAATAATGTAAACTTAACTACACACAATTCACGAACACAATACACACTAATAATACATTACATATGATATACGTAACACATGTTATACACAGTTAAAAAAAACACGAGGACAAGTTGTGGACGAAAACTTTTTATACACGATCACTGATTTATTATTGACTATACATATATAATATGGCACTATTCATTGTCTGAATGCAACATTTCTTCACTTTAATTACTGCTTTCATCTACTCTTATTATGACTGGATTAACGGGATTATCCATCTTGGTATCAAGATCCCACATCTGTAATTCGATCTTTTTAACATGATCTATATACTTAATCCACTTTCCCGCTTTCACTTTACAGTAAAGAGCAGTTCTTTCCCATGTACCAATGTGAACGTTATGCGTCGCCAATATCCCGAGAGTACATATGTAGGTACCCACACACAAGGAAATCGAAATGCAATTGATCATAGACCATTCACTTACCTTATTATTCCTATAAACAAGGTGTAATGAGCTTAACACGCAGGAAATACTTTCGAGCATCTGGAGAAAACGTCTAGAGTAAGACAGACCAGCGAGTAAGAAAGATATTCATTGTTTTTTTTGGGTATTGTAAATACAATTTTTTATAAGGAAAATCACGAATAATTCATTTAGACTTTTTACTTCCTCACTCCTCAAAGTGAGGAAGTTATGTATTCTTGAAAAAACTTTTGAAAATTTTTACGACATTTCTGGATGAATCTGGACGATTTATGGCGATACACAAAATTTCAGACAGACAAAATTTTCTGTCTGTGTGTCTGTTTGGTTCGCGGTAGCAGCTACAGTTTTTGAGATAAAGCTTTCAAATTTGGTACACACATTCTAGAGGTCAATGAAGAGATTGAGTTCGTTGATAAGCAAAATCTGTCCCAATGTCTAAAAAATATATTAGTGACATTCCACCAATGTGACTTTTTTGAAACGTTATAATGTGTGGCTTTTTGAAACGTCAAAGTGACTTTTTTGAAACGTCAAAATGTGACTTTATTGAAACGTAAAAAATGTGACTTTTTTGAAACGTCAAAAATTACTTTTATTATAAACTCCACTACACGTCGAGTTTTACTACGGTGAGGAAGCTCTAATCCCCTAGTAATTAGCAGCGGTTTTTTTTAATTAGAACTTTCATCAATACCTATATTTGTAAATAATAAATAATATATTATTTAATGTTTATAAAATTCAGATCATATAAATAAATGTATTTAATTACAATATAACTTTCCCTAATGATTGTCTATTACCTAAAAATGAAATGTAATCGATTTATAAGAGAAAATATCATCAATCATCAATATGAGTTCATAGGTATTCTTAAGCAAATTATTTCATCTTTATTATTGCATTATTATTTCCTACGCATACACGCAATTGAATCCCGCATTCCTTTACAGAATTTACGAAAATACTATTGTTCTTATGCATAATAACGTATTCCGGATATTAGCGGTGACATATACATATTTCATATTTCTCATGTGAATTTTCTTACACTTACTGCCCATGAACGCAGCGTTTTGCTAGTACCTGACCACCGCTATTCTGTGTATAGTTTTCTGTTTGCTTCATTAGTCACATCACGTTCAAAACCAGATAATTATTATTATTACTAACTATTACTCAAACTTTAATTAATTTCGACGTTTGATTCCATAATCGAATGATAAGGACACATGGCTGTGGACATGCGCAGTATGTGTTGGTTTAGATATCACTAACTAAGCACAGAACAATTTCTGTGAGACCCAGTCCGCCTTTCCAACCAGCATGTCTAATCTCCCATAGGAAAACATAGTAAGCACACGCACAATGAGATCTAGACCGTGTTTATTCACTATTAAGTTTACCTTCAAACGTCGCAGTGTGTTGACGGCGCGAGGATAAAATAAATATTAATAATGATAACAGTTTATTTGTTGATTGCAGCAACTACTAAATTAGTGTGCATCTTTGAGATTTTCAGACGCGTTATATAGTCTTACACTAAGTAGGACTCATTCCCATGGTGCCATTCCAAAATTCAAAATTTTTTTTTTTTTCATTTTTAACACCAATATAACAAAAAGCATTTACCACTATTTCATCAACTATCGCACATTGGTTTGCAACACTTAAAATATGCATGATAACATTAAGGATTTTAGGTCCCTTAAAATCTATGGCTTCGTCAATACAAATCCACACGTACTGATTTTTCGCATCCTCGGTGATATTGTCGTGTAGTTGTTACTATTCATTTTTATACGCGTGCTGTCTACACAAACTACGACTTTTGTAGGTAATGAATGAATACAGTCTAGATCTCGCTACGTACGCACAGCTACTGATTTTTCTATGGGAGCTAAGACAGGCTGGTTGGAAAGCCGGTCTGAGACTCACGAAAATTGTCCAGTGTCTAGACCGTCAGCATATAAGCATTCCTTACAGTCGTACGGCAATGGAAGTATTAATCGCAATTTCATTGGCCGTTTTAAGTTAGCCGCAGGGCATGCGCAGTTACATGACATGTCAAAGTGTATTAAATCCTTTTGGAAACATTTGTCAGCAAGGAACTCGTTAGACGATAGAGAAGATACTTGCCTAGCACGCGGTAGGTCCAGGGTTCGATTCACAAACTTACTATTATTTTTTTTAAATAAGTATTTTTTAGTTCGTTAGTAAGATTTTCCTTGCCCTTTATTATAGTTTGCTTATTTTCACGGTGCCGAATTCCCCCTTTAAAAAATGATATCTGATGAGCACGCCATGCCGTGGCCTTGAAACGGCCAATGAAATTGCTAGAAATACTGCCATTTCCGTATGACTGTAAAGGATGCTTATATGCAGACCGTCAACAGAGACAATCTGTCGTCAACATTAGTTTCGGGATAATAAAGACACGTTATTGTACGTAATTACTCACCTTTTGACGTACCAGTTTTTATTATTTTTGCCCATATGTAAATTGTAAAAT
Organism: Rhamnusium bicolor; assembly: GCA_029963845.1. Lineage (NCBI taxonomy): Eukaryota > Metazoa > Arthropoda > Insecta > Coleoptera > Cerambycidae > Rhamnusium > Rhamnusium bicolor. The sequence goes on along the minus strand of JANEYF010002632.1, from coordinate 2,317 downwards.
TTTCTTTGTTAGGGGCCAGTGAAGAGAAAATTTTCACTTATTTATGAATAACAGGTATCTGAACGTTAGAAAAACAACTGAAAATAGTTACTTTGAAATGGACACCAACTTGTAATAACAAAACATACAAAATATAATTTTAACAAACTGTGTAAATTTTTTAAAAGCGTAATAAATTTTAAGATAAATATTTAAAAATAGAATCCTTGTATTTCAATTTCAAAGTACATTTATTTTGTTTATGTAAAATTTTATTATTTGTATAGGTAGGTACTATTTAAAATACTATAAAAAAAGTTTTGACATTTTCTTTTGAAACCACTAAAAGCAAATATGTATATTTTTAAATTTCTGATCAGAAAATAAATATCAGTATTTTACCTCAATATTTTCTGGGAAAGTGTTAAAGGTGTGCTATAAGAAGAAAATCGTCATGTGCAATAAGTCACTAAATTTAAAAATGAGTTAAGCATGTAGTGCCAAAAAAGAGACAAATTGCGATTTTTTTATGTATTTTCCAGAAAAGATTTTGTGGAGCAAATATTTTTTATGATGTTGAAATTATATTATTCATTGAGGCTTACGAGAGAACGAACAGTATTCGGTCTGAAATGCTTCAAAATCTTATTCAATCTTTGCGTTTCTCACATATCATGTCGCGTACTAGGCTGCCCTAGAGTCCCTCAAGCTGAGGGTCTCTAGGCTGACCCACCACAACAAAACCAATCTGAGAATGTGTGCAGGTAAAGCTGAAGATCACGCAGCAATTGCTGGACTGGCGGGAGAGGGAAATTCTCTCTGTCCTAAAGGTGGGAGAAGCGAAAGATCAGCTAAGGTTGGAAAAGAAATATACTCTCCCTTTCCAGAAGGGAGGAGTGGAGTGAAAGGAGAACTGACTTCCCATCGGAGTCTCTGGTGTGCTACACGGGCAGGAATATATCTGGAAGGCAAAGGAGCAGGAGGGCTTTGCTCTAGGTTCGTTCACCACGGTCTTCCAGGCAGATATTTACGCCATCCTAGCGGTGGCGGGTAAGGCTGAGGTTAGGAACGGGGAGGAACAGATGGTATACATCTGCTCCGATAGCTAGGCTGCTCTAAGAGCTGTGTGCTCCCCAGGACGAGATCAGTTATCGTTCAGGGAGTGCGGGGCCGCCCTAAAAGAGCTTGCCAGGCATAAACAAGTGAGACTGGTGTGGGTCCCGGGACATACCGAAGTTCCAGCCAACGAAAAGGCCAATGAATTGGCTAGGCTTGGAGCCGAGGAACCCTGTCTCAAGCCTGAACCTATGTTAGGCATTACAAGAAGGCAGATCACAAACGGCCCTCAATAAGTGGAGGAAGCATTGGAGGACCAACAGAGCCTGCAGGTAAATTCGAGATTTTGTGACGGGGGCCGAACAAATCGAGATCGGCCTGCTTATTAGGCCGTTGTCGGAAGACTCTGAATCTTTTAATCAGGCCACTGCAGACTTAGGAGGCATCTCTCATTGGTAGGTATTGAGGAAGACCCTACATGTCCAGAATACGGGAGGGGTGAAGAAACATCTTACCACTTCCTGGGACAGTGTGAAGCGTTTGGGCGCCTGAGATATAGTATCTTCGGTTCTGAGGCGCTTCTAAGGGAGGAGATGAGCTCCCTCGCAATGAGTGACATCCTGACCTTCATTAGAAGGTCGGAAAGATTCGACGAGGGTGTAAGAGGAGCACATGGCTGAGAGGACAGCTGGGGATTGGTAAAAAGGGCATATCTGAGGCCTACTTGCCAGGTGTCAGCCTCCTCCACCATTACCATTACCATTACCATTAGGGAAAGAGTATTATCACTTATTGCCTATTATTTATTTTAAAACAAATTAGGTATCTTTCTTGGTAAAAGTTATTTAAAATATTGAATGAAATTGAAATAATAACCTAAAAGTTTTTTTTGCTAATTATTATTTTCTAACTTATACCATAACCTACGAACGCGTAGAAGGGCCACAATAAATTTTATATAATTTTTCTTTAAATTCCGACTTTATAGTCCGAAATTAACAAAATTCCGAGTTTAAAAGTCTGAATTTAACAAAATTCGACTTTAAAGGTCGGAATATAACAAAATTCCGATTTTAAAGTCGGAATATAACAAAATTCCGAGTTTAAAGTCGGAATTTAACAAAATTCTGGAGTTTAAAGTCGGAATTTAATTTTGTTATATTCTGACTTCAAAGTCGAATTTTGTAAAATCCTACTTTGAACTCGAATTTTGTTAAATTCGACTTTAAAGTCGGAATTTAAGAAAAAATAAAATAAAATTTATTGTGGCCCTTCTACGCCT
>JANEYF010002631.1:0-34481 GCA_029963845.1 Rhamnusium bicolor | reverse complement strand
ACTGTAAGAATTTGCAGTCGTTAAAATTGAAAATTGTAAAGTGACAATTCAAGTCTTGTTAAGTAAAAATTTATGTCATTTATTAACTAGATGTAAATATTTGAACAATCACTTTATTTCAATTAGATTAAAATACGGTCATATAAATTTTTCAGGTGTGTCAAACGAAGCATTTTGGCATTACAAAAAAATGTAGTTATTATGGACTCCCATCAGTCAAAAGCAAATGCGAGTTTTAATCGAATCCATTGTCAACAGTGAAACTTACGATGCAGCTACATTATTTACTGCGAATAATAGACAAATATCAATAAATGAGCTTTTTAGTGTTGAAAATAATAATCATGTAGATGTACCAACAACCGTTGATCATATTTGGGGAGGATATTATCAATAATAATATTGATGACGAGGATGAAGACTTTGACGAATTGTAAAAATTAATGTAGATTATATTTAGAAGGATACCTGTATACACCAATGGACATGTACTAAGTTAATTGTAAATATGTGCAACTTCATCTATAAGTGTAACTATTATAAGCTGTAATAAACTTAATGTATTACAAATGTACGACCTATTTTAGATTTTTATAATATAAAGTTAAGACAGATGTTAATGGAGTTCAACTACCTATCCTGACAAACACTTACTAAAATATCTAGTGAGATATTATTTTTTATGTAAAATGTTAGGTAGTGACCTAACATTTAACAAATAATTGTTATCCTTCTAATATATTAGGTTGAAAAACAGGGAATAGAAGAAAATATTAATAGTTTTGAAAATTTTGTGACATGTTCAGAATGTAAAAATGGAAAAACTAAAAATCTCCCACCCTTAAAGGTCCTCAAAAAGTCCATTTTTTGCAGTTTTTCGAATTTTATATCAAAACTGTGTCCTATATGAAAAAAATAGCAGAGATGGAATGTTAACAATAAAATTTTCTATTAAGAAGGTCCTTGTCATATTTTTGATAGATCTAATTAATAAATTTCAAGTTATAGGCTATTGAAATAGGGAGATGTTTCATCTCACAACTATAATTGTAATTTGCATCATATTTTCTCAAAAATGGTTTTTCCTACGCTTATAATGCATAGAACGAAATTTGTAAGGCCACCTTTTTTCTATAAGTTGAAGGTGCCCCTTTTTGATTTTTATCTTTTTAGATAATTGGCGCCAACTGTATAGCGATTGTAAGCGCATCTTTTTTAATTCTGTAACTTTAATTCTAAAAATTTATATTCTTTTAAAACTTTAGTGACATAGTTGCAGAGTAACTAAACATCTATACATTTCAAATATTCGAAGTTACACACCTCGAAGCCATTGGGCCCTATGTGTACTCCTCTTGTCCGCGGACGTCAGGGTAAATTATTTATTTTTATAACAAAGTTATATTGTTGAGTGAAGGAATATATAAAGAGGCGCAAGTGTATGTTGGAATCTTTGGCCAACGATTGACTCGACATCTCCAATTCCAGTTCCAATTTAGTGCGGCGCCACTCGCGTTTGGATCTGACGTTTCTCAGTCAGTTCGTCAGCTGATAGTAATAGTCGTGCAGTTTCACAGAATCATATACATTATATTTATGGTAGTAACAGAATCAGTAAAACTTATATTTTTGGTAGTTTATATCGCAAATAGATGCTCCCTTGTACAGTTTTTTATTTGTTTTGAATCGTTTGCTCTACTCGACGCTTCTACTGACGTTTAAGTGTGACTTTTTAAAATATCGTGTCTTGTATAGTTTTATACATTTTAAAAAATTTTAGTAATAAAAATTAGTACCACAGCTAACCATATTTTGTGCTTATAAACAACTAACTGTCTTAAAATTAATAATAATAATTTATAAGACATTAGTTTTTTTTAATTTCCTATAAAAAAACTAATCTTTGCTGAGTAATAGAGAAAAAATTGTGTATAATATTAAAAATGCGCTTATGATGTGGCACTTTTAAAAAACAAATTAATTTACAAAATAGTAATAAATTCTAGAAATAATACCTAAATAGATAGGTACCAAAGTCGAAATTCTCTCAATTTACTTAATTGAAGATTAAATTAAATTTGGCAACAAATACTTCTTAATAATTTATAAATTTGTATCATACTAACAGCAGTGATAAAGCTTTAATTGGGGGGCTCAATGCAATAATCCGGCAAGTCCATTTTTTTGGTAAATTTAGTTATGAAGATGTTCTTGCACAGCATAAAATTCTCTATCGTTCTGTACAAGAACGAGGTCTATAAGTCAACTAGTATCGAATACACAGATGTATTGGTGGTTGTCTGCCTAACAAAATTGTGCAATAACCTGGTATGTCCAGGACTTGCCATGTTGTTGCAAAGTATTAATGTTGTGATTCATTTGTGACTGTAAAAAGGTGTATGGTGAAGTGCTGTATACTAAAAAGAGTCTAAGAAGTGTTAAGAAGTCTGAGTGTATTTTTTAATGTTAAAATGTCATCATTCGATGTTAGTAACCCTTATTCTACAGATAGCGACCAAGAATATTTGTCGGAAAATGATATAACTCCTAGCAAGAAAGTGACGTAACCTCAAAAATATTACATCACTTTGATAAATAGTGATGATCTTGGGGATTCTGAAACCCTGAAAATGTTTCCCTTACACAGCCCAGTACTTCTGCTGTCACACGTCTTGCCGCTTCGTCAGCTGTGCCAAATATCGAAAGGCTCTTTGAATATTCCGAGAATGATAGTCCTAGTGACGAGATTATTGATGGAATACAACCAGAAGCTGTTACACATGCACCACAAGTTGGCAAGAAAAGGAAATTACGGCAAAAATTGTGGCAGAGAAATATCAGAAAAGAAAGTAGAACCCACGGACATGAATATGTAAATGTGAAGGGCAGAAAGGTTAATGCGGTAAAAATGGGACCAAACTGTAACTGCAAAAACCAATGTTACGAGAAAATTGGGGGCGACGGCTGTCGAAAAGTATTTTCTGATTTCTATTCCATGACTTCAAAGGATTTGCAAGATTCCTACTTATATGGTCTTATACAAAGACATGAGATTGCTCGAAAAAGACCACGCTCAGGAGAAGGGAAAAACCAAACAGTCATCCTTTTCTTATATGGTGAGTTCTGTTATTACTTTATTAGGCATTCTTTACTTTAACATAATTTCTTAGACTCGGCTAGCTGGCAAAGAAGAAAAAATATGTCAACAAGCCTTTTTATCCCTCCACGGATTAGGCAAAAGTAGACTCGAGAGACTACAGAAATACCTAGCCTGTCAAAACAGCACTCCACCTGTTGACAGAAGGGGGAAGACATGAAACTAGGCCAAATAAAATCCCAGGTGACATTATTGCCCAGATACGGGAACACATTTTGAGTTTCCCGAGATACAAATCCCATTATAGCAGGAAAAACAATTTACATCACTATTACTTATCACCTTTACTGAATATATCTAAGATGCATGAGTTGTATTTGCAAACAAATGAGCCTGTCCAATATCTTGCTCAAGATAATAAAGAAAATGAGCCTATTGTAAAGTATGAATTTTACAGGGAAATATTTCGCAGAAAATTTTAAAATAAGTTTTGGAAAGCCAAAATCTGATACCTGTCAAAAATGTAAAAAAATTATTGAATAAAATAAATTCTGCTGACTCTGACACCGAAAGAGTTGCCTTGGAAACCGAAAAGTCTCTGCACATAAGAAAAGCTGAATGTTTTTACTCTGAAATGAAAACCGCCACAAATTTAGCTAAGACTGGTCCGACAGTGAAAGTAATCACCTTTGATTTTCAACAAAATATGCCTTTGCCAGTTTGTTCAAGTGGAGAGGTGTTTTATAAAATACAGCTATGGGTCTTTAACTTTTGTGTTCATGTCAGTAGTAGTGGTCAAAACTATTTTTACGTATACGATGAAACCGTAGGTGGCAAAGGCCAGAATGAAGTAGCCAGTTTCCTTCTTCATTTTTTCAATACGTGCATTCGACCAGAAGTTAGTGATGCATGTATATGTATTTTCGGATAACTGTTCGTCACAAAATAAAAATTATATGTTGTTGCAATTTTTAACTTGTTGATACTGGACGATTTAAATCTATACAACACAGATACCCAGAACCGGGCCACAGCTTTCTGCCCTGTGATAGCAGTTTTGGAGCGATTGAAATAAAAAGAAAAAGTTTGACAACATTTATTTACCAAATAATTATATAAAAATCATTGAGGGAACAAGTAAGAACTTCACGGTTATAGCTGTAACTCAAAACATGCTCCTTAATTTCAAAGATCACTTGAAAACTTTTTTTGTGCGAAACCCTTCTAAAAAAAATCAAAAATTTACTTTGTCCAAATATAGACTAATGAAGTACTATAAACGTGATCTGGAAACGCTGTTGAAATTACCGAATAATGATCAAAAGTTATATTTACAGAGAAAAAAGTTAAAAAAAATAAATATGAACACATAATGACCCTAGCTGAACATTATGTACCCAAATGTGACTTCTGGTTCTATAAAGGTATTGCCGATTATCACCAAAGCTTTTTGGAACCTGACAATGTCACTTCGGTGACAGAATTCAGTAGTGATGAATAGATGAATTTTGTTGATACTTTATAATCTTAGACAAAAAATATAGTATGTTATTAAAGTTATTGTGACCCAAGACATGAGTGTTTTACTTTTTCTATTTTTCATCAATATCTTGGATTTTTGTTCGAATACTATGCAATAACCAGGTAAGTCCATGAGTTTTTTTCTTATATTTCTGGTATTTTTTGTTTTTAGAACTCTAAAATATAAGTACCATTTACCTCAGTTCACTTTCATACAGAGATATTAACAAAAATACCATTCTCCATTTTTTTTTTCATGTTAACACTTTTCTTTGTTTCCTGAACATTTTGACTCGGTGGACTTGCCGGGTTATTGCATTGAGCCCCTCAATTGCGATTGCCCATTGATAACGGATTTTTACCACATAGATCGATAAATAGATTTATCAGCCATTAATTTATACAGATAGATATTATATATGTGGCAAGGCATTGTAAATTTAAAAATATAGTATAAAACGTAGTCATAAACAATAAAATATATTCATTACGATTAATAAATAAATAGGACAAATAAATAAACAAATAATTGACGGTTGTATACAAATACATACGTACACAATATATAAAAACTTATTATGATACTGATACTTATTTTATTATGAAAAAAATATAGTTCGCATATAGCACAATCATTGAATGTATATTGACATAACATAACATAAACACCACATTATATACATATATTATAAAAATTAATATTTACACGATTTAATTATGAGAATTGAATTTCGTTAAAAAACAGTTTTCAATAAGAATTTTATTATTATTTTTAAATTCATTGAAGACTAATATATTTGAGATGTTCTGGCAACATTTTGAAATACATACGTCCAACATAGAGTGGTGATTTTTTATACTTAGAATGAATATATTTTTTTTAAACAAAATTCATCTTTGTTTCTGGTAGAATATTGGTATGAAAATTACTATTTTTTATTAGAGCGTCTTTTTTAAAATATATACAGGGTCGCTGATATGTATAGAAATGGTCGATTATCTCCTAAAGTAAGATAGCTATCGAAAAATGATGATACAAAAGTTTTAGGGTTTTTTTTAAATCTATTAAAATAAGGAAAACTAAGTATACAGGATCACTCAAAAAAGTCATGACGAAATAAAGTTGCTTTTTCTTTAATAGAACACCCTGTATCTTATTCCATATTTCAATTATTCTCGAAATTCTAAATAAAATTCATTATTCCACATCATGTACCTAACCTTAACCGTTTTCGAGATATCGAACTTTTGAAAATCATTTTCTTATAAATAATATAAAAATATTTTATTCCATTAGGTTTATAGTCCATCAAGTTACCTTTGAAAGTGGGGATGAGGTATGGACATCCGTTTAATATCCGATATTCGATCAGTGAAGTTAAGCAGCACTGATCGAGTCCGGCAATTGGATGGATGAACAATAGCTCATCTAACAGTAGGCTGTCAACAGACAATCCCGGGAAGGCCGATAGCCTGATGCAGGCGGAGAGGCGAGCCCGGGTGGAGGGTCGAAGAGACCTACCCAGGAGGTTTGCCAGTCTGCTAGCGGTGCATGCGGGCAGGCCCAGGCGGTGGGTTAGTTGACAGTCGAGGACCATGGTTCGGAGTCCACGCTAAACTGTAGGTCCCTAGGTAAAAGGGCCCATTGTGGCCTACTTGCCTAGTAAAATAAGTAGCTACTACTACTACCTTTGAAAGTTTCTAGCTCCATAATAACGCCGCGTCGTCCTTTTTGTCTCACAGTGATTATCTTGACAACATATGTTAAAAACATATTTAGTGTGAATAATTTTCGCGCAAAAATGGCACGTTTAAGTGAAACCGAGCCTATTGAAGTTTTAATGATCAGAGGATTTGGTGATAGAAGACGAACTTGTGACGAAGTAGTGGATATTTTCTATGAATTGCATCCAGATCGTTTTTCTAAATCAGACGTTTCAAAAAACATTGCAGCGTTTTCATGAAACTGAAGGTGTTACAGATCAACGAAAAAGTGGAAGACCAGTAAGCGTTACAAATGAAGAGAATTCTTTGAATGTCATGTTAGATGTGGTGGAAAATCCAATAAATTCGACACAACAGAGGGCTTTAAATCATAACATGAGTCGATATTCCATTCAAAAAATTTGCAAAGGGGAAAAAATTCCATCCATATAAAATTCATTTATTACATGAATTGAGTGAAGACGATTATGATCGTAGAATCGAGTTCTGCGAAGTTATTATGGATAAATTAAACGAAAATGTCAACTTTGTCACCCACATATTGTTTTCTGACGAATCTGAATTTTGTTTAAACTGGCACGTAAACCGACACAACTGTAGGTATTGGTCAGACTAAACTTCACATTGGATGGAGGAAGTCCACACCCAACGACCACAGAAAGTAAATGTTTGGTGTGGCATTATTGGTGGACACGTTATGGGACCCTATTTTATAAACGGAAATTTGACCTCTAAACGATATTTATTACTTTTGCAAGAGCATATTATTCCAGAGATTAGACAATTATTCCCGAACAATAAAAATCCCAATTTACCGGCAGAACAAATATGGTTTCAACAAGATGGGGCTCCTCCACATTGTGAACGTGTGGTACGGCCATATCTAGATGAAACTTTTTCTGATACATGGATTGGACGCAGAGGGACAATTTAATGGCCAGCTAGGTCTCCCGATATGACCCCGCTTGACTTTTATCTGTGGGGTCACATAAAAAATGTAGTCTACAATAGGCCGCAAAATATCGAAGAGTTGCAAGAAAGGATAAGGAATGAAATTTCCACTATTCCTCCCTACACCCTTTTAGATTCACTACAAAATTTTATTCAGGGAATTCATTACTGTCAGGAGGTAAATGGTGATAACCAAATAATATAGAATTCCAAAGAAAATATTTGTTGTTTATTAAAACTTGTTTTCTCTCTTTTTTTTTTCTAGCATAACTATTGTTTTCATAAAATTTAAAATATCCAGGACATTCATTAAAAAATACATTCTTTCGTTTCATGCATTTTTATCTACCGTGAACTATTATGCTTTTTTATTTTCTGTAAAAAACTAATAAAAAAATTAAATCATATCCATATCCTCCACCTTGCGTTATTTTCAAAATAATAATCCATAATTTGGGGCCTTTTTCTTTAATAAATTTGAGAGTAGTAAAAAGTTACTTTCAAAATTTGATATCTCGAAAACGGTTGAGTTTAGGTACATGATGTGCTATAATGAATTTTGTTTAGAATTTCGAGAAAAATTAAAATATGGAATAATATATAGGGTGTTTCATTAAAGAAAATGCATCTTATCATTTTCGATAGCTATCTTACTTTAGGAGATAATTGACCGTTTCCATACATATCAGCGACCCGTATAACGTAAATAATACATGGATGAGAAAGTAAGAATTCCCTTATTTTTAAATGTATCTCTACAAGATTGTCTATTGTGTAAATTAAAAATCAAACGTATTATACGTTTCTGTTATAATGAAAATTCGACAGGCAACTGTAGATTGGCCCCATACAATGATGTAACAAATAATTGAATATACCTTGGCATTATATACATTTAAAACGCAATCATACGTTATGCTATATTTTAAAGTGGCGATCGCAAACATTACCCTACATAATTTTGAATAAATATTGTTGCCCTAAGCTATAAACTCTAGTCTTTGATCAACAATACTTCCTAAAATTGTCCGCCCGCCGATCATAAATACCGTTTGTAGAATAAGGTGTAAATATGAAGATGTATATATAGTGTAAATAATAACTAGTGTGTAAAATAAATGTAAATATATTGAATGAGAGTCGTTTCATTAGCTGTAGTGTGTAAGTTACCTTTTCCCGACCCCTGGCTTATCCGTTTCTTCACTGTAGTTGCCCGGCCTCTATCGTCCCGCCGATAGAGTAAAGTGGTGTTTCTGCACTCTAAACAGAAACTGGCGCCCGAGATATCCGTACCGTGAGCACCGCCGTAGTGTTGGGCGTCAAAGTGACACTTCTGTTCTTGTGTAGAACCGGGAAGTACGTCGCAATAAGATATCTCAAATTTCAATCAATTATCTTCAAAACTAAAGGAGAAAAGTTGGTGTACCATGATCCTGTTACACCCGGTATATATAAAAATCGTCTCTTGGGATTTATCGCTAACTCCCGATATCTACAAATAAATTGCACATCATATATATTTAAGCAAATTTGAATTTGCTATTGAATATATCCGGGAAAAATACTGCATTAATTTAAATCATTATAAAGTAAAAAACAAAAGGAAAGGAGTAGCCGTAGGTAAACTTGATTAAAATAAAAGATCCACATAAAAAGTTTCATTAATAACTCTTGTATGTATTTGAATTAAATAAATCAGCACGGATTTGGAAATTATTTTTAGCTCTGTTGTTATTGTATCATTAAATGAGAACAACAATAATTTTATGCTCCTTCATAATTAATCAAGAAAAATGTGTTCTGCGGTTTAAGTGAATAAAAACCGGCTGTGTTTAATTTGAGTCTGTATTTCCACAAATGATATTTGCATTAAAATTGAAAGTATGAAAGACAAATTATACCAAACGTGGAGGAAATTATGAAAGATAAATTATACCAACCGAGGAGAAATACTGTAGTCATTATGAAAGATCCGAATAATTTGGAGTTACCTAAGTTGTCGCGAAAAACTTCATAAACGACATCCTTAACTACTCTAATAAACACGAACAAAAAAGTTTCTGAAGTTTTGACGGGTAATTTATACAATAAAAAATTAGTATTTAAATAAATGGGCAAAATATTTACATTGTTAACCAGGTTACAGTACAGGGAGATCCTTTTAAATGCCTCATTTGCCCTAGTTTTTTACAGTGGAAATAGAAGAAAAATTAAAAAGGAGTTGTAGAATTCTTTTCTAGGAATCTGAGTATTTAGAATCTCCAAGTATGGACTACACATAGTAAATTTAAAATATAAGTGAATATTTAAACCTATAATTGCTGATAAATCAAATAATTAATCATCGGTGTTTTAATTTCAAACTTGCAAAATGTTTTAACCAAATACCGCCTAAATCCGTCCCATACTGACTGTGTAATAAATTACAGGCAGACTTAAACACACCCAATAACTGGTGCAACATATATTAGATAATAATCTGTACTAGATGGTTGGATAACAGTGTGGTTACAGTTGCATTAAACTGCTATGGCATTTCCCCAATGAGTCAAGTAAAGAGATATTACAAAAAAAAACATAAGAAACACATCCAGACCTTTTGGCATTGGGGCATATAATAGTGGAATGGAAGTGAGAGATCTGATGGATGGAGGTGTAAACTGCTATAGAATTGGAATTCGATAAAAAAATAGTAGTTATGTATTTTCACGTGGGTTCTTCATGTTTCCATTGTAAATGCATGGATTATTCAGCGAAAAAGTGGCAAAGCGCTTGCGCAACTTGATTTTAAACGTGAATTAGTCAATGTTTATCTGACCCGATATTGTAATTCTCCCAAAGGAGAGGAAAGACCATCAACCTCTAAAAATAATACCACTTTGAACAGAATTAGCGATGATTTGAGATATGATAGGTAAGATTATTTTTGTTAATGGAGATACCAAAAAAAAGGAAAAGAAGATGTGCTGTTAAAGGCTGCTGTTCTATTATCGTCACAATATGTAAAAAGTTTAACGTTGGAGATTGTCTGCCATGTAACTATATCTTTTATAATTAATATCCAAATAAATGTGTTTAAAATAAAAAGTATTATTTAACAAACGTAACCAACTATATATCTCAATCACCCAGTGTTGCCATATGCCAACGCATGTTTTACAAAAAACTGGTGTACAAATTTGAATTATATTATCTACCATAAAGTGACCCATCCTTCTATTCAGTTCAGTTTATATTTAAATGAAAGTAAAGTCTGTGTATAATTTAGTTTACTTGAAAATGTTCGAATAGAATGAAACTGTTGTAAAATAACAAATAAAGTGAAAGTTAGGCAAGTAATAAAAAGTGTTTATAATTTTTTAAATCAAAATGGATTTTCACAAAAGTAACTTCATCTTCAATCAACTTTTTTAAAAACTGGTGTATTTAATCGCATTTAATTATTGTCATTTCTGGCTGTGACGTTAAATAACATTGAAATAATACAAAAATTTCAAAAATTATTGAAAAAACTATATTCAGGCTGCAACACCCCCGTCCAATTGTTGGCATAACACAATAAGCTGGGGGTTGTATTTATTGACCGGCTCAGTGAGCAGGTCGTGAATAGGAGCTTAGATTGATTTGAGTTCTCACCAAAATCTAGGCTGGGCGTCAGGACTTTTGCAAGTACCAAATAATGAAAAATTTACTTTAAAAGATAAAGATAACATTAAAACTTGAATTCGGTTGGGAAGGAAGTTGAATAAAAAGATATTATTTAATAAAAAGTATAATAAGACTGGTATATGTACAATATTTACATTGGCTCAGGTTGAAGACCAATAAACTAACCACGAAAAAAAATGATACACTGATCTCTTACAAATTTCTTCTGACCAAATAAAACTTCCACTTGGTCCAGGTATTTACATAAAAATGGGGAGAGTTTTATGAGATCAGTATTATAGATAAAACGAAGTTAAAAGCTGTGACGTTTGATTTGTCCAGCTACGTAGACAAAATATGAGTTAACACAAATTTACAGAGTAAATTGCCAACTAAACAAACTAGGATCGGTGTCCTACAATATTTTAGGAAGTTGAAGACTTCAACTAACTTAAGTATCAATAAAAGTTACGATAAATAGAAAAAATACTAGTCCAACAAATAAACTAGGTGTAGCTACGATAATAAACAAGTGAAATAGGTATTCACTAAATGTTAAGATATTTTTGTACTAAAAGAAGTTACCTAATCTTCAAGAAAATAGAATTTAGAATGTCTGTATACAGACAGACAACTAGAAAGATAACGTAAATAAATATTTGCTAAATATAAAACAATATGATAGTTTTCAACTTGAAGGTAACGTTAAATTAAATTATTTATTAGTTCCTCGGAGAGAGGGAATAATGAATTTCAAATGAAGTTAAATAAAGATATATAACTTGACTATATGTTTACTGTAGATAATCAAAAGTTAATCCAATTGCCAGATAACTAGGTAGGTATCTTCGCCAGAGAACTAGGCAAAGCTCCACTAGAGCAGCGTTCCTGAATAAATACTAAGTAAACGTTCAAGTAAGCATTTGATATTTTTAATTTAGAAAAACCTTATGTTACTGTGGTCTAGTTGATAAATATATGCACTGGTATAAAATAATCCACCACAAAACAAATGCACCAAATTAGATAATTTTCACAAAGGTTATAAACAAATAGGTTTGGTCCAACCAAGTATACCAATCTCCAAATGTCACCAGTCACCACTGTTCAGAGCGCTACCAACGTAGCTAAGTGACCTAAAACATCAACAGACAAGGACAAAAAACAACTAACTACGATACAAAATGGCGACATCCGTTGCCGAGTAAATCTAAAATTTACAATAACCGAAAGTTAGTTTAAATTAGCACACGAACTTATTACAATATCAGAGGGATATTAGATAAATTGCCAACAAGGCACGATAAATCGATACTAATCAATATTAATGATGGCTGTTCCAAAGAATAACCAAGGTGAACGGATCACCGAAAAGCAAATTCGCCCAAGGCGTAAATTAAGATAATTACGGTACAATATTATTATGAAAATTACCTCAAAGGTACTTTAAATCAATATAGCAACTTTTTAAATAATGATGATCATAAAATCAAATGATTATACCAGAAAACATATAAATTTTACCAGTCTGCAGAATTAGAGATGATTTCCATCTGAACGCTGCACTAGTAAGAAGAAAGAAGTCCTGTTCTGTCCTCCCACCCTAACTCGGTTATAGTTTGGAAAGAGACAAACATTTGAGAGTAGAGTATGAGCAATAAAGATAGATAGATATTTAGTGCAAAAATCTGCAAAACCAACTGTTCCAGTAGAAATCAGTGACGCCATCTCGACTAGACTGGCAGAAACTTAATTCATCGTGGAACACAACAAACTGGAATGAAATGGCCTGCAATTTCATTACAAGGCTTTTATTGGTAAAGATCCTTTATAAGTTATAGAGTTCGATTAAACCACAGACATCCATATTTAAACTGTCCACTACACAATATGCGTCTTATAAAAAAATTATATTGTGTGCTACCGTTTACTAAAAACTGTGCAACTCCACATTAGGAACCATGGTATAACTGCCAGCTGGCACTAATGTCAGACTTTATTATTCATGTTTGTCCATAGAGCAGTCAGAAACAATTTGACATTTAGCTAACTTATGAGCAGTAACTTTTACCAAACGCTTTTTAAGATACAACTGATTGGCAGTAGAATTTGCGATAATTTCAAACCAGTTCTGACGTGTCTGCAAACAAACCGAATAATGCATTTTATATTTTTTATATTATTTGGTTTTTAAATATGGAGTTAAAAGAATAAAAAATTGTACGCAACACGAGACCGATCTATTAGTTAACATCGTGAAAAATCACAGTGCAATAGTGGAATGTGAGAAAACTTGATCATTCTACTCATTCACATGATTAAGTATTATCACAAATTCCTAGGAGCTCCAGCGCCCTCAATAAAATTTATAATATCTTCATCGTCTTCTGAATTTACGTCTTAAAATATATCGGAAACATCCATCATTTGTAACGAACTTTTTGTTAAAATTTCGTTACATTGTTCTGCTTACCTGTAACACTACCATGAAAAATACCATCTATTCATAATCTTATTTTTTGTTATTAATTACCACTTTTATTGATATTTCTAATAATTTCGTTAATCTCGAGTGAAATGAGTGTATACTTTTACTCCGTCGTGAACCTACCTTAAGCATGTGGAGTAGGTTTAGAATCTTAGACTAGAGAAGAAGAGAGGACTGGTAACGTGCCGCGCAAATGTGTTACTAAATGCCACCAAGCTGTTTGTACCAGTGGCGTAGCGTTTGGGATATTGTGAACGTAAAATAAGATATAATTATTTATCTTATAATATCATAAGACAAAATTTATAACATGGATACCCATGTATTTATTTTTTCAGTTATTTATAATACATGATAGTATAATAAATAAATAAGCTATATGTATTTAATTTGATTACAGGAATATTACAAGAGATGTAAAATAAAAAACAATGTGGGAGTAGGTACGATATTTATTTACATGCAAAAACTTAGATTAACTTAATAATATAATAACTAATAACTTAATAACTATAATAACAATAACTTAATAACTTTAATTTAATAACTTATAATAAATAATTATTCCCTCACTTTAAATTTCTTGTTTCCATTTACCCCACCTGACCCTACATAAGTACAGTCAGAATTTCTATTGTCTATTAAATAAAATGAATTTTGTTAAATGACTTCGCACAGGATCAATTTGTTCACTTTTTTTGTTTGCTTATGAAGTGAATTCTTATGTTTAAATATTTTAGACAAACAGCTTTCATCAAGTAAAAGACATGATTCACTTCATTTTGTAAGACATGATTATTAAAGCAGTGGAACAAACTTTCTTGTAAACAATCAAACATAATTTTGTTTGTTAAACTTGCTACGAAATTTCGTTTATGCAAATCATTGTGTGTTAAACGTAATTGATGTTCCGATATTCTACAAATTGTTATCACATCCTCAGATGGGTAAGCAAGCCCCCCACGATTTTTTTTGTGTTATTAAAGAATGGAGGAAATCTGATTTATTTAAAATCAATGCTGCTACACATTCCTCATATTTGATTGTTTTCTGTAATTGCCACGAAACAAATCCTGCTATGTATGTGACAATCTGAAGAGAACATTCGGTTATAATATGATCGTTCATAATATAATCGCGATCTCCTAAAATGGATTGAAGTGGCTCTTCTGCTTCATGCTCAAATAATTGCGAAGAACTCATATTTATTTGAGCCTCAGGATTTGAGCTATCGACTCTACTTGAAATTACCAATACAGAAATTTGTTCCAAAGGTACACAATTACCTACACCCCCTCCCGAATGTCTGCTCTTATCAACAGTCTTTTGAAAGATCCCATGAACTGACGGGCTGTAGGGTTATTATTCCAACCCCTTCTAGAACGAATTGATGAAAAAATAGTTCCAAGTGGTCTTGGCTTTTCTTATAAACGGGCAAATATAATAAATGTTGTTCAGATATTGAAGCATTAAACAGGTGTAAAGCACTTTTTAATGAAATTATTAAACCAATGAAAAGTGTTTCTCTTTTGGAAAACAAAACTAGTTCGTTATTTGCAAATTTTAAATCTGAAATATATTTAATTGCATCATTATTTACAAAAGATGTAATATTATCAAGATTTTTTCTGGCATAATGCTTTTTTTGTAACCAGGTGCTTTCAGAGTACGGCTATTTAAAATATCAAATATATTATTCATGATTTGTATAAATTTCACTGTCGCCTGACAGTCTTTGAATTCTGCAAGTCCTAATTCCTTTTCACAGTACTCTAATGCATCAGCTACAGATGCGCTCAGCAGTTGCACAGCAAGGCATACTTTCATTTTTTGTTTAAAAAAAATTAATATGTGCCTTACGTAATTTGTTTCCTAAATGCAGACCTTATTTTTCTTGTTTTTTCACGACTTTTTCTCAAAGCCTGAAATAATCGCCGTCGTAACTTCTTCTTTCTAGGAGTATCATCAACTCTCGGTGTTGTATCGGCTGTCATCAAGGTGGACGGTCGTGGTTCGGGGGTCCGTAATCGTTTAGTTCCCTACAGTAAAATAAACACTACTTAAATCAACCCGTCTCTGTTTCATTTATCAAAATATGGAATGAAATGGAATGTTTTCGGTACTTTCATTCTTGAAATCATACTAGAATACAAAATATCAATAACTTTTTTGGTAGCAAATAACTTGGAAGCTCCTGAAATATTGTAGGAATGGCTTCATTCAATAATTTTACTTTCATGTTGGTTTTATACAAAAAGCGTTCCTCAAAATGCTTCGAACAAATCCTGTCAGTGGTTAATGGTGTCCAGTCTGCAATTTTCATATTCTTCACTCATGTATTACATTTCTCCTTATCTTTTGGAAACCTAAAAAGTGTGAATAATTTTTAAAACTTTAGGTGAGGTTAGTTCAAAATATAATTTTTCATTTTTATTCAGAAACCAGCCCAGGCTGCAGATACCTACGTAACGTATTTTCCAATTTATGGTTCCAAAATACAATAAATCCGCCAATTTCTGTAAAGTAAATAAAATGGTACCTACGCCAATGGAAACATGACGGCTTTACGGTAAAAACAATACACATTCCAACAGCAAATCATAAATGAAAATAACTGAATATTATATATATTACATTAACGTCGCGTATACGTTGAACTGTGTAGAATTAACTAATTGAGTGTCAGTGTCCACCGTAAGTTCATTATGAAGATATAAAATTTTAATGGACTGTGTGTCAAATGTATTCTTTTATTTCTTACCTGTGAAACGATTCTGATTCTTTTTTGTCACTTCGGCTTTTGCAGCCGTAAGCTGAACAATTCACCATTGTAATAAACACACTTTCACTTCAAAAAAGTCAATAAAATTTTATTTAATTCTTCAAAATGTCCTGTAAGTTATAAAAGTTGTTTGCCACCAATGTAATGGGCTGCCGTAAAATTTCGGTAACAACTCAGATGTATGCGCAGAAGGACGTTTGGAATCCTCACTCTTTTCTTATCTAAGTTTAGAATTAACTCGCGAAACGAGGGGGACATCGATCTAGAGTGGGGATTCACTGAGAGTTGGATCGAATGGAAATCAATTTCGGAAGAGATTGTCACGGCGGACTTCATTGAAGTAAGTAAAACCAAAACTGGTATCTTAAATTTTTTCAGTAATCATATGATAATTTGCCTATCTTTGATTAAATTCGATCATTTCTTAAGGTTTGTAGGAGCTTATGTATATATATTTTGGTAGAATTTGCATGGATATCAATTAATTAAGTTAATTAAAATTTTAGATGAATCCACATGGTGGAAACACAGTGAACAATAACCAGTAGCTTATCTATGCTTGTTGTTAGGGCTTCGCCGTCGATGACCTTACAGAGCCGCTACTCTAAAATTCTGAGAACCATCAGAGTAGCATTACGTTCTAGTGTCTATTACGGATGGGTGAACTTTTATGTTATCTTTATCTATATCAGCAAAATAATAAATAGTAAAATAATAGAAAAGTTTATTCATATATCCTCGTGAAAACTGTTGTATTATGCAAACATATAGGTAATATGGTATATTGATTTTAGTACAGGAGTTATTGTTTTGCAAAAATAAGAACATCTATGAAGTAATTGAAAGTATAAATAAAATAGGAAATAGGATAAAACACGTGAATTTTTGGTTTTGTATTTAGACGAATGTATCTGCATCTATTTTAAATAAATTAAAAATATTACAGGATGAATTTTAAAATATGTATTTTGCAGACCAATTACAAATTAATCAATATATAAAAAGTTTAGTTGTTTTTTAAATGAAACTGGTACTTCGTCACAGTAAAATAAAATAACTCTATAAGTTGTAAAAATAAAAGATACATTGGAATATTGGATTATTTTTTTCCTCGTGTTTCTGATAGGTAATTAAGTAACTTTATCTGTGCAAAATATAAAATATAAATTTATTATTTATACTAATCTTAATTATTGTTAAATTAAAGGGGTTACTCCAAAATAAAAATACTTTTTATGTAGGTATACAAATCATATTTTTGCATTTTCCGAGGTGTTCTCTGATGTTACAAGAAAAAATTCATAAGTTGTTTTTAGTACGAATATTAAGGAGAATGCATAATGAAATTTGTACTAAATTTATTTATTTCCGAGGACATATTATATTGTTTTTATACTTACAAAAATAATAATTTTTGCAACTACTTCCTTACCCCCTCAAAATGAGGGTGAGGAAATAAATACTCTGAGCATTATTTTGGAGCAACTGGCAGTAGACTTGAAATAAAATTATAAATATATAATAAATAAATAAATATATATATATATATATATATATATATATATATATATATATATATATATATATATATATATATATACATATATATATACAGGGTGTTTACGAACTTGGGAATATATTTTTAATGGGAGGTAGTACTTGGTAAAAGAAGTCGATTGCTAAAAATTTACCTTAGTAAAAGTTCCTCAGAAGTGGCTAAAAAAAAAAATATTTTAAATAATACATGAAATTGTTTGAGAACCGCTGACGAAGCTAGCTGTACGCGAAAGTTATGGCCATAGACATATAATAATGTCTATGGTTATGGCAGTGTTGCCAAATTTTATCTCAACGCCCATTATTTAGCGACAATTTTTTTCTTGTTCCAATAGAATTAGATAAATAACATCTAACTATGCTACCGATCAAAATGTACTCATTTTTTTTAAATTAAATATTTTACTCGAAAATTAAACGTCTTGTAACAGCCAGAAAAGTACAACATAACCCATGGGTTGAATTGTTTTAAAGAATCTAACTACAGCTTAAAACATTTTTCTCACTATTGATTGATTGATTTACATTTTTTTACATTATTAAATTTGTTATTTTTCATAATATTTGTGTTTTTATGGAAATACTCGTACAAATATAAAATGGAGAAATCAAAATATTTACATTTTTGTGAGCATTGTACAATTTAAAAATGGAAATATACCCAATCTATTATAATAAATTATAGTGAAGAAATCCCTGATAATTGAACTTATTTTTACCTTGCAAAAAACTTCTCTTGCAGAAAATTCCTAAAAAGACTTCCTTCCCCAACCACAAACGCACATAATTCCTTCTTTTGTGTAGGGCACTACATTCAAAAGTAAATAATTAACAATATTTCCATGTGTAATATTTGGAAATGCATCAAACCCAACCACAAACATAATTCACATAATTCTTTCTTTGTGTAGGCACTACACTCAAAAACTAAATAATTAAACAATATTTCCATGTGTAATATTTGGAAATGCATCACCATTTGTAGTGAAGTCTTCTTTTGAAAGTATAAAAGCATCTAAACCGGGTTTCGGCTGATGGATCTAAACCAATATGACACTTTTTCCATATCACGAGACAATTCCATAAAATACAAACGTCTCTATTTTGAGAACACAAAATTAACGAAATAAAACAATAAGATTTGTTTTAAAACTAATCTTGTTGTTCAAATCTTATTGTTCAGTAACCATTAATATTAGTTTTTAAAACTGCGTTATACACTTAAAACACGTTCTGTTAAGTAAACGACGTTTGTGCTTATTCGATATTACAGCTGACGGGAGTCGATGCATATTCACTTCACATACAAACACACAAAGATTTTATTTTTTAGTTTCTCTATGCACAAAAAAAAAAAAAGAAATACGTTGTGGTAAATTTTTTACACATCTTAAAAATTTCCATTTGACATTTGACATACAGAGATCACGAAATTCAGTACGCAAGCAAACCTACAATGTAGGGACCTGTAATATCATTAAATTACAAACAACGATCAATCACCATTTGTAAACTCTACACAGGGTCGAACTGACCTCATTCGGCCCCATAGGCAATAGTTGTAATTTGTCCCCTACGGCCTACCCCTCCAACCAAGAAAGATCAATCGTTTTCAGGATATAAAGAAATAATATACCTAAAACGAACAATAAAAATTAATGTTTTTCGTTATTGTTCATTACTAGATAAATGATAAATTCGAACATAAAAGTAAATATCGAAAGGAACAATTCAAAAATAAAAAATAGTTGGATTTGTACATTGTAAGTACAGGGTACAAGAAATATAATACAAATAATGTATCTTAGAGCTAAAACAATACACTATTTTCTTAACCTATAACCTCATCTCATTCCTTATTTGGTACTTTTCAAATTTTAATAATGCACAATAACATAATTATAAACTTACTTCATAATTAAATAATTAATTATCTATAAGTACTTACTTATAGTATTTTTGCATGAACGGGAATAAAACAGCATTTTACTACTCAAAATAGGAATTAAAACAAGCGTTTATTCACTTGGAAACCAATGAACAGTATACACATAATATAACGTCAACAATTTTATTATGTCAAACTTTTAATGGTAGAAAGAATGAAAAAATAAGAATCAAATATAAACCATAAAATATAACTTATTTCAAATCAAAATTAATATTAATAGGGTAATTTTCACAGTTCGCAATATTTGGTAATTAGTAATATTTAGTAATCTAAATGTCAAAACAGAAATATGGGATGGATGACGCTACTAGTGCCAATTTTATATCTTTCAGCTTCTTGCGAATCGCTGGTTACACCAGTAAAGAGTAAACCACTTGTACTAGCTGGCTCCCGGTGGCCAGATAAATATTTTTGACTTTGTCAATGGAAAATAATTTCTTACAAAGGAGAAGGAAAATACATTGTTTCAGTTTGCAGTTTGACCCCCAGAAGTGTTTGGCCCCGTCGGTAATTGCCGACCTGCCGGCTGGGCGAGTCCGTCCCTGAGTCTGTACACATACGCTTAGGGAGATTGGACGTTTGCGCATCGAAAAATCTGGTGGCATCATTGGCGACGCCATTTCCACTAGACTAGAAATGTCATTCCATCATTTAATTGTTATTGTTTGGTTTTCTGTAGTTATAGTGCGATTTCTTCATTATATGAATTTTTTTGCGACTTTCTATGACTACGATAGGATATTTTAATACTTTTGTGTAGTGAAAATAATATATTTTTTTATTAAGTGCAAATTGTACTTGGTACTTTTTTTTTTTTATAAAAAACATTTGTAAACGTCTTGTGCAGTAGGAAGATAAAACATTTTAAACCTAAAGGGATCACTTTTCAGAGGTATGTTAGTTTTGATCTGTTATTTTTTTCAATTCTACAAATTACGTGTTTTAGATTTCCTAAAGGAGCGATGTTGGAGAAGTGATCGGAAGTGCTTGGGGAAAGCGAGCAGAGGCAGTGGTCAGAGAATGAAATTTATTTGCTTCAAACAGTTCAAAGAAGGTGATTTTATGAAACTGAGACATAAAGTTTTCCTGCAAGCTGATGCAGTGCAAAATTTGCAACTCACAAAGGAAACTGCGACAGAAATTTGTATGGACCAAAATATGTATGTTCCATCTACAAGTGAACAAAGGAAAAATAAGGCTACAAGTGTCTACTGTTATTGATGTCATTTCACTAACGACACAATCGTCCTCTTTTAGTTCTACACAGACATCTTCATGATGACACTCTTCGATTATGAATAACATTGAAATTAAAAAGATGTTTGGTGTAAGATATTGCTTAAATATAATAAAATATATGTATTGTTAATTTATGTACTTATTTTTAGCAAAATTAATTGGTGACGAGACTGACAGTAGCTCTAATAGGAAGAGAGTTTTTATTCCAAGTATTCATAATTATGTGTAAGTTTTTTTATATAAATAAGTACTCCATAAAATTTTCATTAAATAAATTGTTTCAGTGTTTCGCCTGAGATTATAAAGAAATATACTGAAATAAGAAAGTTGAACAGAAGTCCAGAAGAAAGTTATATTCTGCCACGAAAAATAAAAGAATCTGAAAATGAAAAATAACTACCCTTGTGCAAAAATATTATTTAATCAACCACAATAACTATTAATTTTATAATGTTTAAAACTATATTTCTTACTAGGTTGATTTTAACGTACCTACTTTTGGTATGTAGGTATACAATATTTAAGTGTAGGTTTTATTTCCTTATTTACTCTATATTTCTGAATTTATTGGAGAACAAAATATAATATATTGAGTTTAACTTTATTTATTATAATAGCTATTTATGTAATAAGTCCATAATATAAGGGTTTATTGAGCAAGTCGTTTATATGTGAGTTGAATGTAGTGACCAAGGCCATAAAAAGGATGAATTCAATAAAGCTGTAATATGGAGGAGTTGCATATAAAGCTTTATGTTAGACTGCTAAAATTAATTCATTATGGAGAAACGTTCATTTTATAAATTTTGTATCTATTCTATGAGAAAGGAGTGAAGTATGCTGTGTACTGTTTATGACAGTTTTGCAGCCATAAAGTACCTCTTTATAGTACTAGTAAAATAAAGTTACTTTATTCTACTAATATTATAAAGAGGTACTTTATGACCGGAAAACTATGTCACAAACAGTACTTTACAATATAATCATACATAAATATCTTTGAATTTATGAAATCTTAAGATTTTATGAATTAAGCCTTATAAGTATTAAATTTTAGTTCAGTGGTTTGTGAAGTCGTCGAAAATATTAACAATATATAGCTGAAAATTGAAAACAGTTTCGCAGAAGTCTCACTTTCGTGCCTGATTTCATATAAATGTTCAACCAAAAGTAAGAAAAATCTATAAATGCAATAATGAAAATTTCTTTTCATAATAGGGTAATAAAACAATGCACTACAGTGATGAATTGATCACAATTCATTTAAACAGTATTTACTGAACATAAAGAATTTATGCACCTAATTAAACAATACAAAAAGATTAATAATAATAGCAGCCATATTAATAAAAACTATGATAATAGCATGCTAACTTGTCACTATTAAAGATGCACAAGAGCTTTGGTATGAGATAGGGTAACAGATTCTCTAAAGTCTACGAAAGTAGTTGTAAGCTCTAGAAGAATAGAATTGGAGAGTCAGTGCAAACCGCCAGATTTCTTGAGTACTTCCTGTCTTCTCTTTGATTTTTGGGAAACCAGATCTTCTAATGTACATGGCAGGGATGACTAAAAAGAAAAATTAAATATTGTAATATACATACAAGTTATAAATGAAAGTTTTTCGTTGAATGTTATCTAGCTTTTAACACGAGGCATTAAAATTTTGATAATTTAATTTTATTTAATATATGACACTCAAGATATTAGAATTGTCATGCCAAAAACCTGAAAATGTGGTTAGCTAACTATTACATATACAATCTTGTTATCTACCAAGAAAATATTTTAATATTTACTTTAGGGAAGGACCCAATTTTAAAAAAATTTTAATGGGCACAATTATTTTTATGTTATATTTAAAATACCTTTAAAAATAAAAGCATAGATCAAATTATTGTATTAAGAACATTGGTAAATTTCCTCCACTATAAGTTAACATAAAAACTGAGGCAAGCTGCTTTATTCAATTTAGTTGTCGATACATTTTAGACCGTACGTGATATAAAATTGTTTTAAAGGACGAATTGTATAGAATGAAAATCATTAATTTCTTTAACCTGACAAGACTCCAAATACTGCTATCTTGATTTAATAAATACTATACCTTGTGCCCTTAAAACTTCCATTGTCAAGATTGGATTGGACACCGCTATAGATGGAAAAGCTCCCGCTCTTGATTGTAATGGTTTCCCAGACTCTTGAGTTTTGGATCCATGTAGTCTTCGTTCATAAAATGTTTTGAACATATGAATAGTGTATGTATAATGTCTGTACTTGAAAACCTCATACGTATTTGTACCCATACATTTTGGCTGTCGTCACTGAGTAAACTATACGATTAAATTTTTTTCATTAAATATTTACTTCAATGTATAGTTAATGCAGATGGTTAGATTTAGCAGATAATGCTTGAACAATATAAAAATAAAACAATTCTAACCTGTGAAATGTCACGTGATATTCTTCCAGATATGACTTTGTTTTCAGTTTTTACATAAAACACAATTTCGATATACTTTTCCTATTATTGTGCCGCAAAAAAACTGAAAAATAGAAGATAAAACACAAAAATTTCCTGATAGGCATGAAATCAAAACAAAACAAAATGACAAATCTCAAAAAAAATTGAGAAATGACAACTTTTGACAGAATAAAGATGAAGAACAAAACATAAAATTCTGTGGTTGTTGTTATTTAATAGTGTTTGTTTTCAACCTTCGTTTGGTCCGTTTTACAGTGTTTTTTCATTAGTAACAGTAATAATGAACTAGTCAATGTTAATATTTACAGTAAATGTCAAATACGTCGGCTGTTTGTATGCGGAACGTTTTCCAAATAGGAATGAACCAAATGCCATATGATTTGTAACTCTTGTGCAACGATCACACGATATTTGTCAGTTACGACCACGTCAAAGACGTGATATGAGGTCCTCATATGTTTTTGAACGCTGAGAAAAACATTTTAAATTTGGTAGAGGACAATCCAACTTTAAGAATGTGTGGCATTCATTCGTTAAGCAAACCGTACGTCTAATCGGATTGTATGGTGCCCTGTGAGGAAATAAACTATATTAATTTTCATGTGAAAAGAGTTAATTAATGTTCTACAGCAACAAGATTTTGTGTGTTAAAGGATGTGGCAACATCGAACAGTGATTGTGCCATATGATGTATTTGACACACGGTCATTCAACTTCGATTCCAGCAGTTCTCAACATGTTCGCACTTTTTTTGTTGAGAAAGGTCAGTTATTTTTTTCTAATATTTAAGGTTTTCTTATGCACCATACGATTTATTATATCAAGATGTACTTATCCTCAAAAAATAATTCCCAAGTTTGTAAACACCCTGTATATATATATATATATATATATATATATATATATATATATATATATATATATATATATATATATAAAATATTATTTATTTGTGATATTAGAGTATATAAATGTTCTTCTAAATAAAAATATGATAGTGGTAGGTGCAAATATTAAAAAAAAATTTTAAATAATTTGTTTGGCCAAAACAAAATTTAAAAAATTTTCAAATTCGACGATCTTCAGTATCATTATTTCATTATAAATAAAATATAGAAGATATATTTACTATTATATTATAATTTAGAAGATTCATTTACTATGTACTTACTGTATTCTCCGTACAAAAGTTATTAAATTCTTCATTATATTTATTTCCTAAAGCAGTGATTTTTTTATAACACGAGGTATGATAACCAACAAAATCGAGTGACGCGTTGGTTAGCTCAACTTCATTGTATTTAAAGTTCTTTTTTTTACGAAAAGCCAACTTCAGTGAACAATTTTTAAAAGTTTCATCATTAAAATCAATTACAGAATCGTCCAAGTCACACAAAAAACACTTTTTTAGCCATTTCTTATCATAATATATTGTCAATTAATAACAACGATGCGTAGTAGCATGTTCTCTCTATTCGAATATTGAGGTTAACTGCTCCAATATAATGCTCAGAGTATTTACTAGTCTATCGCTACCCTTCTCAATTGCACGAACAAATAGTATGCGCACTCTCTTTCATCCGATGGACGAGCTGCGCGCAGTTGCAATGCTGCGTCCTCTTCTATCGCACCGGATAGTTTGCTCGGACCTCTTTGTCGCACATTTTCATTCTCATCAATATTTCGCTTTTTAAAGCTCGCCAACCGGAATTTAAACCAGATTTTTAATTAATCATAGTCTTGCCAGGAATTTTTTAGCCAACCCACTCGCGATATATTTTATAACATATTAAAATTAATATAAAATATTTTTCATCCATTAAACGGATGGGTGAAGGTCGTCCTTAATTCGGATCTTAGACTAATGGTATCTTTTTAAAAATACTATTCCCGTGACTAAACCGACTGCAGTCGAGGTCCGAGAGAACCTAGCAGATTTATAAATGAAATGTAGCTGAGATAGTCTGCTGATTAGTGTTTACTGTGGTGGAAGTTCATCATTTTTTTGGTTTCTAGTGTTTAAACAGTGAATTATTTATCGAAATAAAGCCTCAATATCTTTCTTAAATTACCGTTTTCCTGCAATTGTAAAATTGACAGGTTTTGGTTAATAATTAAAGACATGTAGTAGTTTAGGTTACCTCTCAACTATAATTTGTACCGAACTGTTTACATCTGTACCTTTATGGTTTTAGTTAAGTTTTCCTTGTGCAAGAACAGAGTATAGAAATTTTTAAGGATTCACTGGAGCAAAATCTGTTAGACGTGTTGCACGTGGTTCTACCAAATTTCTAAACCGGGGGACTGGATCTGCTGTGATTTATACCAGGTATACCACTACTTGTTTTATTCTCTTTTGTGTAAATTTTAGATAATTCACTTATCTGGGTATAAAGCGGATTCACTTCCTCAGCTGAGTATCCTTTGAAATGTACTCGTAGTCTGGTATCACAAATATCAGTTTCTTTAATTAAGAAACAAGTTTGGATTTATATATTTAATACCGATTATTAATTGTAATAGTTGTGTCGTGCTACAGTAAACTTTTTTGTTGAGCATTACATACTCGTACTACATAACATGCGATTTTTTCCAGTATTGAATATACTGGGTGTTCATTGTATTAAGATCAGTTTAAATTAATTCTATAACCTCTCGCAAATTACACAAGTTCATGCTTTTTTGTATGCATCTCGGTTAGTTGCAAGGGTTTTGTAAATTTTTGTGTTGTTAGGACGGTTTTTTTATTCACGAAATCACCCTGATGCACACTAGTTCTCAAAAGCTGAAATTTTCCAGCTTCTAAGTTGTCTAGCATACAGCTTACAGCTTATTTACCTTGATTTCTAATTACAACTAGTTTTCATAGAGCTCAATTTATATTATAATCCTACATTTTTTTTATACATTTTGTTCTTATCTAGTAGTGACTAGATTCTTCTTTTTTAGTGAATTTAACAACAATTTTGGAAATTCCAATTCAGTATTAACTATTAGTAGAAATTTGTTTTCGATGCTTAATTTGGTTATTAAATCATTAATTTTGAACAATTAGCATACGTAAATTTGTCATTTTTGTAGAGTATTAAATTCTACTAATTTTATTGCTTCTGCTTGTTAAATAAATGTTTATAACTTGTAGACTTCTTTAATTCTATTCTCATTTTGCAATAGCTTTACTATTATGGTAATTCATTGACAGCTATTACATTTTTGACTCGGAAAGATTAGTCACATTTTGCAGATATTGCAATTTTACATTAGAACATCTTGTTAATTGAATTTGCACATACACGACACTGGTCTCACATTTTTTCCCTTTTTTGTAAATACCTTGGACCAATCAACTGTATCGAAGCTCAAGGGACACCTGCTGCAGTTTTAGTGGGACTACCTGGTGGTCTCTGAATTTATTTTGATACCTATGTACACCTGGTGGTCTCTGGAAATAATTAAAGATGAGGAGAGTAGATAAACCGTTTGGGTCTGAGAAACTCTCGACAAGACCTCTAACTTAGAGGCAGAAACTTTATCTTCTCGAGTACTCGAAGGATCCATCTTCCCAGGAAAACCACTTAAGGGACAAGACTCAACTCAAGCTCCTCAAGTTACGTAAGCCCTTGTCATTCCTACCTCATCTTTGTTAGAAACAAATTGTAAATCAGTGCTCTTTTTTTCTTAATTTTGATTGTAATTTTTTGTAATTGTGAGCTTTGCAAAATCCCCCAGGTTCCACTTTCATATTTCATTTTTTGTTGTAAATATTATAAACAAGTCTTACTTTCATATTTAATTTTTTTATTTATTGTAAATAGTATATTGAAGCTACTAATTATTTCTCAATTTTATTTGATTTCCACCTACGAAATCATGACTCGCTCTTCGAATTCATGACCCACTATTGGAGCTTATGACTGACGTTTTTCAGTTTCGTTATACAGGGTGAGTCAGTTTTTTGTAGACAAACTTTAACAGGAGATAGAACATATGTTTTTAAAAAGAAAAGTTCCTATAAACATATGTCGTAGAACGCTTCGTTTCCGAAATACAGGGTGTTGAATATAATTTTTTTTTCTCGAATTTTCATTATAACTTATAAACGAATGCTTAGATTTTTTCCATGTTTGGGGGATAATGCATATTAATTAAGGGGCATGAAACAAGCGATAAGAATGTTCAAAAACTTGCACAGTGGCGGAGTGGAGGGGGTGCTCACCCTCTTTCTTCAACAGAACTTCTACACCAATGACTATTTTTAGAAAAAACTGTTATTTTCATTATCTACATACAGTTTAACAATTATTACAAGTTTATCTACAAACGCTTTTGCTGCATCTTGAATATTTTCACTGCTATTAATTATTGTTTTTAAGTTTAAAAAGTTATTTCATTTGATTTGCCAGCTTTTAATTAGTGTAACATGCCGTTTACATTTACAAATAGCGAACAAGCCGACTATTCATTTTATTTATGGGTTCGCTGCTAGGGAGTATCGAAGAAGATTTCCAAATAGACGACAACCTCATCATTCCGTTTTTGTGAGTATCCACCGTCGATTTGTTAACCAGGGTTTGAAAAATGTACATGGGGGCCGACAGAACAACCGTGGACGAGATAGAATTGGAGAGGGTATATTGCGTGAATTTAATAGAAACCCAACGACAAGTACTCGACGTACTGCTGTTGCTATTGGTATTTCCCAAAGTAAAATTTGCCGGGTTTTAAAACGGGATCACAGACGCCCATATCATTTTCATCCTGTTCAAGGTTTATGTCCAGATGACGCCGAACGAAGACTTAATTATTGTAGGTGGGTTCTTAACTCCATTCAAAATAATAGAGGTTTCTTATCCAACATACTGTGGACTGATGAATCCTGTTTTACTCGTCGTGGTACAGTAAATTTTCACAATCGGCATGTATGGACACATGAAAACCCACATGCCATTCGACCAAGAAGTTTTCAACATAAATTTAGTACAAATGTCTGGATTGAAATTTACGGAAACAACGTGTTTGGACCTTATTTCTTGCCACAACGTGTAAATTCACAAAATGTCCTACAATTTTTAGAAGAAGAGCATGGTAATATATGGGATGCCATTCCTTTGAATTTAATAGGACAGTCTTGGATTCAGCTTGATGGGTGCCCGGCCCATTATGGCAGAATTGTAATAAATTGGCTAAACAATAAATCCGGGGAGGTGGATAGGTCGTGGAGGTCCAGTGGCGTGGCCTCCCAGATCCCCCGATTTAACGCCACTTGACTTTTTTTGTGTGGGGATTCATTAAGGAAAAAGTGTATACCACTCCGGTTAATACACTTGAAGAACTTCACAATCGCATCAGAGATGCTTGCAATCAAATAAGGGTGCATCATTTAGTTAACTTAAGACGTTCTATTGTACGTCGCTGTGAAATGTGTATTGAAAAAAACGGTTTAAATTTTGAACAAAGTATCTAATTTTAGTGTTATTGTTATTAATTGTTGTAATTGTTATTTAATAAATTGTTATTGCTAACAATTATTATTAATTCCACAATTGTTATAAATTCAAAAAATTTCTCCATAAACATTGACATCAATGTTTATTCAATCTTTTTTTTGTAATTTAGTTGCAGTACATTAGTATTTACGCAGCACATAATAAATAAGGATTGTTAAAATTAATGTACTAAACAGATTTCAAGTCTTGTATTTGAGTATGGCTTGATATAACAAATATTTATTTTGACTACATTGGAAAGAGATAAAAATAAGAGATTTCGGCTTTTTAGAATCCTTAACAAACCATATTTAGGTAGGTTTCGTTGAAAGAATTAAATATTTAGCCGATAATTGATAATAAATAAATTACTTAATTTAGTACCACATCGAACACTAAAAATCAAAATAACTCGGAAACGCACAGGAATTTCGAAACAGAAGAAGGGACATTATTTTTGTTAAACTGTATGTAGATAATGAAAATAACAGTTTTTTTTTAAAATAGTCATTGGTGTAGAAGTTATGTTTAAGAAAGGGGTTGAGCATCCCCTCCACTCCGCCACTGTGCAAGTTTTTGAACATTCTTATCGCTTGTTTTATGCTCCTTAATTAATAGGCATTATTCCCCAAATATGGAAAAAATCTAAGCATTCGTTTATAAGTTATAATGAAAATTCGAGGTAAAAAAAATTATATTCGAAAACGAAGCGTTCTACGACATATGCTTATAGGAACTTTTCTTTTTAAAAACATGTATTCTATCTCCTGTTAAAGTTTGTCTACAAAAATCTGACTCACCTTGTATATTTCATCGAATTGTTAAATATCTCATCTGTCAGTCATGAATTTTATAAGCCGTGAGACGTATTTTATCTCGAAACCGTAGATAATTTGATATTGCGAAACAGATAATTTTTCAACGCTGTAGCTTAATCTACAATCTGGAGTTTAATCTAACATTATAAAACTGACCCTTAATCAACTAACAAGTACATAAGTAATCAACTTTATTAGTTACTAAATATTTGGAACGCATTTCACTCAAACTCAGTTTTAAGAAATAAAATAAATACCGTTCGTTGTAAAAAGAATTTAACGGGCTTTAAAATAATGTGTTAATTGAGTCTTTTTTATTGTTTTAAATTATTGTATAACCTCCGTTTAGAGGTTGAGGTGGTACTAATGAAAATAGTAAATTTATGTATCTCCCCTTTAAAATAAAATCGACCTGTTCAAGTTCAAGTATCGTTTAAAGTTAAGTAAAAATGGCATAAACCCGGATGAACTTTTTTCGGTGGGCTACTCTGTATCAAATAAATGCCTTTATATACATTTAACATTCATCTTGACACAAGAAAATATCTATCCTCATATCAGGCAAATATAAAATTGTCTCGGACAATTTCGTGTTCTGCTTGACAGAGCGGTTTCTTGCGACAGTTTGTTTTGCCTTAAACTTGTAGAAAAAGAATATCCCATCAAATATAGATGTCATACATGTTGTGTGTTGTTGTATATAATGAAAAAAAAAAAGGAAATATAATGTTCTACGTTACAATATATCAAAACGTTTTAAGAAATTCGTTTATTTATGCAAACAGCATGAGAAAATCTCCAGTTTGGACAAAATACATGTTGAACTAAAATATATCATATACCGGGTGGGCAAAAAAACCGTACTTTTTATTTCTCTTTGTCAAATTTTTGTTTTTCAGCCGATTTTGACAAACTTGGTGTCAATAGTTAGCTGATTTAGTAGGCTAGGAATGTCAAATGTTAAAGATGGCCAAAACATCAAAATTCAAGATGGCATACGCAATTGAAAATAGGCCTTCCTAGTATTTCTATTGTGCTCGTTCCTTTTATTTGAAAGATCTAATGACAGATTTTGAAAGAATGAACTTCCCTCTACATTTTAAGACCGATGAGTTATGTCGTTTCATTGGTTTTAGAGATATTGCGAATTCAAAAAAGGCCTACTTGCCGTTTTTAAAATCTGGAACAATAAATAAACTTTAATATTTTGTCTGCCAATTCTTTACTTCTAAACCGATTTGAATGAACTTCATCTAGTTATTTAGACAATAGAATAGTATTTAAAAAATTGCGAACAAATTATCGAAATTTCAAAATACAAGATTCATTTGCTACTATCATTTCTGTTGCCTATACTAATACAGCATCTTAAATATCAACAATACAAACTAAATATATAATTTATAAAAAATCGAATCTAGTTAAGTAAAATGTTGAGATGGTGGAGAATATTTTACCAGAAATCCATAATTGGATGGGAAGTACTATTGAAATTCGTCCTGTAAAACAAATGCAGTATTTTTCAAAAACTCTGAAATATTACTGCTTCATATTTATGCATTTCTAGAAAAAAATAATAAAATAATTATTGGGTATTACAAAAGAACTCCATTATCATGTTAGGTTTGAAAGAGTGCTTTTGTAATATCCTATGATTATTTTATTATTTTTTTCTTGAAATACAATGTAATTGAACCATTAAGATTAATAGCTTCAAACACTCATGCAGCCACAATTGCCGTAACTCTTCTCCTTTAGCTGTGTATGGCCAGGTCTATAAATTTGAAGCAGTTCTTCCCATTGTTGGGTTAAGCCTTGTCGTAGCTCTTAAATATTATTCAATTGATTTCGGTCATTATCGTGCAGTCTTTGAAGAAAATATTGCCATACAAAGTAATCCAATGGACTCAACTCAGGACTACAGGGCGACCATGCTATAAAACTACGTTTTCCCTAATAGTGTTTAATTTTTTCCTATTAGTGTTCAATTTTTGTAAGAAAATTAAGGTTCTAGTGAACAATCATTGTTTCTGCCACTCAACGTAGATAGTCTGTATTCTAACCAACTAGGGTCCTTTTGATAGCACCAAATCAGTGATACAAATGCTGTAGATCATATTCCAGGATGGCGCACTTGCACATACAGCGCAAGCAACTTTAACGTACTTAAGAAACGCCACTGTCAATTTCATAGAGTCAGAAAGACAGCCGACCTGCAGTCCTGAAGTAAATTCATTTGATTACTTTGTATGTCCATATTTTCTTCAGAGATTGAAAGACAATGGCCAAAATCAATTTAATAATAATAATGAGGAGATACAACAAGGATTAATGCAATATTGTGAGGAACTGTCTCTAATCTATATAGCGCAAACCATACACAGCTGTAGGAGAGGAGTAACAGCAATTGTTGCTGCAAGAGGAGATCATATTCAAGAGGTATGATGTGCTAAACTTCATTACCTACCTATTAACTGAATCTTTAGTAGTAGTTAAACAAGGCTGAAATGAGCACAACTACCAACGTCGCGTCTTATGGGAAAAGCATGGGGAAAACTCACGATATTTTTTTTGTAACAAACAAAATTATTCGGCGAATGGTTTATAGTTTCTATGAGGAAAATAAAGTACCAACTTTAGAAATGATTCGTGATAATTTGCATAATTATCCGGATTATAATTATATATCTTTAGAAACGCTACAAGGTATTCTATTAGATTGCGGCTTTAAACAAAAAAAAAAATATAGATAATCGAATGGTTATAATGGAATCGCGACGTATCGTTGAACTTCGACGAGAATACTTACATAAAATGAAAGAGTACCGTGAATCAAATAGGCATCTTGATGAGACCTGGTTTGACACACACGATGTTGTTCAGTACGGTTGGGTAGATGATTCTAAAAATTGTAGTTTGAATACAACTTGCTCGAGAGGAAGGCGCGTTATAATTCTTCATGCTGGAAGGAAATACGATTTTCTACCCAACGCATTGCTCTTGTTGGCCAAAAACATAACACATTCCTCTGCTGATTATCATGAAAACATGACTGTGGATTTGTTCGAAAAATAGTTCGCTGAACAGCTTCTACCTAACATTCCTCCAAATTCGGTCATTGTTATGGACAATGCTTCGTATCACTCACGTTTATTACATAAAATACCTAATAATAGTACCAAAAAGGATGACATTTTAAAATTTATGAGGAATAAAAATATGGACATCCCTGAAAAGGTTCCGATAAAGAATTATTAAAACGTATAAAGGAGCATAATTTTAAAAACGAATATGTAGTTGATGATCTTTGCAAGAGACACGGTCATACGCTCGCGCGGTTGCCACCGTATTATTGCGTATTTAATCCGATCGAGATGGTTTGGTGCACTATAAAGAAACATTTACGGAAATGCAATCAGTCACCAACTTTAAGCGCAAAAAATACTCACACCTCCACGTTGGTTTTTGCCGGATGGTGAAATTTTTTACAAGACTAAATATAAATTTTTACAGTTTGTAGAAAATGTCATTAACTAAGTGAGTAAAATTCTTAACTTTTATTCAATCATCAAATTTGCTTATTCAACTAATATAAATAAATAAACAAGTAAGTAAATAAATAAAAAGGTTATTATAGGTATTGTACATACATATAAACTCATATAAAATAGTAAAAAAATATTCGATTTATTTTAAAGAATTAAAAGATAATTCTAAACCTTTTTGATCGACGCTCATGGATATGACTAAATTTCCGTTGTTGGCGTTTTTATGCTGTGCCAATTCATATTGGAAACACTATACCAGTATATATCATCCTGATCTAAAAAAAATATTCTATTTACTTCTTCACTTACCTCAATTAAATTTTAAAAACGTATCTTGAAATGTTTTAAGGACATTTTTTATTAGTTATCAGCGTTCTTCGATACTGTCAATAATAATTCATGTCATACATTTTAATAATTTCGTCTTATTGACATTGATATTTTTGTAACTAAATTAGATATTTCAAATATCAAACTGCCAAATTTATCATAACCCCATTTTATGAGGTCAAATGCGTAAAAAATTTCAGTTTATATCAGCATTATTTAAGTACATAGAAAATATACTTTTTCTACTCCCTACATAGAAAATACTATTTTGCTCCCTCATTTCAGGGAGCAAAGTAGTACTTTTCCTCCCTCGGGAGGAAAATGCTTTGCTTCCCTAGGGGAGGAAAATACTTTGGCTCCCTCTTGGAATTAAATAACAATTAAATAGCTGGTACTCTTTTTCATATTTTTCACGAGACTTTAACGGTAATAGATTTAACAAACCACGTTTGCTTCTTCAAGAATATGTTGAGGAATTTCATCTTCACATTCGGAATACATTATTATAAACTTTTTGGAAGTTTGTTTATTTTGAAAACAAGAAGCAACCTTAGCAACGTTCCAGTACTTTGATTTTTAACAATATTTACTTATCTAAATACCTATTACGACATTTTGACATATTTGGTTTTTTGATTGTCATGCATAAGAAAAATATAATAAAATATATGTAAAACCAATGTAAAACACTGCAAATGGTCTTAGAAAAAATCATATGTATTACCACTAGGAACAAATTACCATTTTCTCCTGGATATTGATGCCCTCCGCTTCGTGTCGGGCATCAAACTATCCGCGGGAGGAAATTATGCACTTTTCTCTCCTTGTCATACAAATAGCTATTATTCGTTTGAT
>JANEYF010002630.1:0-101269 GCA_029963845.1 Rhamnusium bicolor | reverse complement strand
TCTGTTTATTTAAATGGAACACCCTGCATTTTTTTTATTAGTTTGGATTCCTCCTTCAAATTGCTTTCTTTTTGTATAATACTTCCTATACCTAACTGTTGAATTTTTCGAAAAAATTAAGGTTTTATCTTTAACCTTGCGATCATAGTAAAAATTAATACAATTTTATCAAGAATGGCTTTGAAAAAACAAAAATTGTGCTGTCAAACTGAATATTTTGTGGTTTACACGTAATTAATTTTACTTGGTGGTGATTCTTCTGTATTTCCCGGTTGAGTTAATTATTTTTGTTAAATAAATTATGAATTTTTCACACGAAAAGGTGATCGACATATGGTTTATGCATTGGGAGAAGGGAGAGAAATCAGCTATTGGCATCAAGAATTTATATTCAACGTTATCAGAACGAAGACATCCTCACCATTCTGCATTGAAAGATTGCGAGAACACTAGCACTAGCACACCAATAATAAAAAAAAACACAACATTACACGGGGGGAATGGGGTTCACTTAACACGTGGCTTAAAATTTCACGAAATAAAAATAAAAAAATGAATGAGTGAATGAATGGTGTTTGTGGCGGTGAACGAGAATTTGATTCCGTAATTTTGAATGTAGTGATTTGATTATTAATTTTGGATGTGGCGGTAGCGTGGGTGACGCTAGCTTTCTGTTTTTTTGTGAGTTTGGCTTGTATCTTAATGTCTCGTGACTGTCGCGGAACTCGGACTTCACTTAACTGACTGATCCTTTTTTTACCACCCTATAACCTGGCGTCTGTTTTCGGTCGAATGTTCTAGAAGCTATTTTTAAGATTGCCAGATGGTTTACGATATAATGGAAATTTCCGTAGATGTTTCTAACTGTAATGTTTCTGTACTGGACGTTTTGGCGCGTTTTTGAATATTTTTTATTTATTTGTGTTGGATATTGTATTCTTCAGTAAGGATATTATGCGGTTCTATAACAAATCATCTTTTGCACATGAAATCATACCTTATTTTTTAAAGCAATATACAAACACCCTATTTATATTAAGTACAAGGGCAGATCGCCAGGAGGGCTAAATCTACGTCCAACTAAAAAGGTACAGATGGGTATTCTTGTTTATTTTACCGGCTCGGTAAAGTAGTTGACTAGAGCGCGCGATGACAATTGTGACTAGATAATACCTCTGTCGTAGCTGCGGGTTCGAATCTCGCCACCAGTACGTAGGAATGGTTGCGTATCCGCGTTTTTACATCAATGTAACTCACGCCAGTGCAGCCTCGGGTTTGGATTCGGGGTTGTCTAATATCTGTGGTGTTATTTATATAGATAGGTTGGGGTAATTTGGAACATGGGGGAAATTAGGAATGCGATTGTTTATTTTGACAGATGACATAAGAAGTTAGTTCATTTGTTTGTGTAGTAAAACTGGTTGAAAAAGGTAAATAACAATTTTTTTATCACCCAGTTGTTTATGTCAAATCGCTGTACAATAATAACCTTGTTAACTCTTTATTTTACGACACGGGTTAGAAAATATGTGTCTTTAAACCACAATTTTAATTTTCACATAAATAGTTTTATTTAAGTAGGTACAAAAGATTCAATAAGATATTTTATATAGCCAGCTCGGTGGAGTAGTTGACTAGAGGACGTGATGGCAAGTGTGACTATATAATCTCTTCATCGTCCACCGGTACTGGCAATGTCTGTGGGAATGGTGTGTCTAGCGATTTTCCAGTGTAAGTGTAAGTGTAACCCTCGCCCATGCAGCTTTAGCTTTTGATTCAGGGGTTATCTAATTTCTATGGTGGTGTTTATAGTTACGTTCTTAAGCATTTTAATATAACCGCAGAAAATGGGCTAAAATTGTTAAACAGTATGAAATTTGCAATTTTTCTTATTCTATATTCTATTCTATAACAGCAAATTAACACAACGAAAAAAATTTATTTTGTATTAATCTCAAGCAACTTAGAAAAACTTTGTACTTTTATTTTCTCTTCCTACTATTTCCTACCAAACTTAAAATTTGGCGCATTTTCCTACTAAACTTGATTCGAGGTCAACCAATTATTTTAAGACGTTTCATTCGAAAAAGCGGGTGCTGTCCCAACTTATTCTAAACTAGTCTAATAGTCTAGTGCAGACTTTCGTTACGTCAATAACATAACAATATACTATTTAGGTTGGGTAGTTTGAAGTTTTTCTTTTAGGTAATTATACAGAGATTATTTAATTATTAATATTTATTATTATTAACGAATATTTATTATTGAATTTTTTTTTATAAGATTTCTTCATATCCTAAATATTAACTTGTATAATGTTAAAAAAAAACTGAATCGGCTAACCTAACTTTGGGTGTAATATCTGACAAAATTTCTTGAGATACAAGGTGTTTTCAGTGCCGTATTTTTTTTAGTTTTTTTGTACAGGGCGTTTCATAAAGAACAGGACAGAGCAACAGTGGATTTCTGACAACAAAATATTATAGAAAATATACAGAGTTATATGTGTAACATTATGAGAACTATTGACAAAAAAATCCAAAAATAACGAACATTTTGTGCGGCACTTTATCATAGTTTTATATCCCGCTGTTAATCACTGGCGGTTCTTCTATAGGGTCAGTTGGTCAATGACCTCCCACATACAAATAAAAAATAGAGCTATTCATTTTCTGAAGTTTAAAAATATATAATATATATATTTTTAATATTCTTAAAAAATATATTAACGTTTCTAGTTCATTCTATGCACAATACTATTCAAATATCTAGATCGCAGAATTTCGTATCCCCCCCGAGCACCGAGCCTCTACATTCATATTCATTACATTATTCATTATAGAATTTAAAAATCTTGGGTCAATCCACAACGTGTCCTCAAAGCTAGCTACGGACCGAATTTACAACGAATCAAAGTGAAATAGACTTATGTGCGAATCGTGAGAAAGCAAAAGAGACAGAAAACACTGACGGAGACAATGTCCCTGACACATTTTATAGAAACGGTAACGCACGAAATTCACTTCAGTTCAGTAGAGCAGTGAGCAGTCTTAATGCTGACTAGGTACGCGTTGGTCGGTAAATTCTGTCGCGTTGTTTTTAATGTTTTTATTTGTGAACATTTTATTAGTCTTGTCGTGAAATTAAGTAAAACAGTGTTTTTGGTTTTTACTATTAAATATGAGTGTTGTACAAAATATATTAAAACTGAAAGATGGACATACGTTGGGTTATGAATAAAGTACAAGTAGTTTTTGTGTTTAGATACGTTTTAGACGGTGTTGTATGTGAGAGATTTTTGAAAATTTATTCAGCCTCATGGAACGACATCGCAGCATTTGACAGATGTAATTTTAAAAGAGTTAGAATGTCTGAAAATTAATGAAAATCCTGAAAAATTACACACAAAGTTACGATGGAGCATCAGTAATGAGTGGTGCTTTTGGAGGTGTACAAGCCAAAATTAAAAAAAGTTATCCTTCAGCAAATTTTATTCATTGTTACGCTCATCAACTAAATTTAATTTTACAAAAAGCAATAAGTCAGGATAAAAAGCATAAAATTTTTTTTGCTAATTTACATAGTTTTTCTTCATTCTTTGGAAAATCCAAAAAGAACAGCCGTGTTAGATAATATTGTTAAGGTGATATTACCTCAAGCGGCTCCAACACGATGGAATTTTAATACAAAGTGCATAGAGACTGTTTATACCTATCGAACAGAATCATTAGATTGTTTAGAAAAAATCATTGATAATGAATCAGAAAACAACACTCTAAACCCAGCTATTGGTTTAAAAAACTACTTACAATATGAACATTTTCTTTACTGGTTAAATTTTTTTCATTTAGTTATGCCTCATTGTGATATATTGTTCAATCAATTACAAAAATGTAATATCGATGTCATAACAGTAAATAAGTGTATTGGCGTTTTTAATAATAAAATTGAAGACATCAGAAATAAAATTTTGAATAACTATTTGGAGAGACATCCATGCAGTCTGCCCAGAGATGTAAAACGGAAGAATCAAAAAGGAGAATTTCATTAGAAGTTTGTGATATAATTACATCTGAGATCAAAAACAGGTTTGGCTTCAGTAATCATTTAGCAGTGTCTCAGTTATTTCACGCAGATCGATTTAAAGATTATAAAAAAGCTTTCCTCAAGATATGTTTAAATTAGTTAAAACGGAGTATCCAGTCATAAATCATTTGAAACTTAAAACTAAATTAGAAATATTAT
This sequence comes from Rhamnusium bicolor, assembly GCA_029963845.1. NCBI lineage: Eukaryota > Metazoa > Arthropoda > Insecta > Coleoptera > Cerambycidae > Rhamnusium > Rhamnusium bicolor. Next base: position 97,024 of record JANEYF010002630.1, on the reverse strand, counting down.
ATAGCCGAAAAAGATTTTTCCAATAGTGAAGGTGCAGTTGCTTTGTTACAGCTTTTTATTAACAATAATTTGTGCAATACTTTTTCTGAAAGTGTCAAACTGTTAAAAATCTTGTGTACTTTCCATATGACTACCGTCGAAGGTGAACGTTGTTTTTCCACCTTAAAAAGAATAAAGACATTTTTAAGAAATACCATGGGTCAGGAAAGGTTATCTTCTTTAACTATGCTTACCATAGAAAGGGCATTAATAAAGAAGATAAAAGACTTTAATGAAAAAGTAATTGACCACTTTGCATCTCAAAAAGACCAGAGGATCGACTTGGAATTTAAATCACTTTAAAAGGTAGGTAATACAGTAAACTTTTCTAATTCACCTCCCTATCTCTTGATCCTCGAACCGCCACTGTTCAGCAGCATAATTGCCATCTCCAAGTTTCGTTGATAAAACTATTTACTATCGAACTGAAATGGGCTACTCCCGGAAACCCAACACATCATTTAATACCCTGGAAACCCTATAACAAAATTTAGTGATTGTTCTGCCATCAATCTGTAGCTACGCGATGTCAACATATAATGGTGAGTAGCTTAACTAAATTTGCAAAGAATCCATCCATTTTCTTCCCTTGGATTTATACGCCTTCATACAAATAATTAAAAATATACGTTTTTGAGACTGTGGGCGACCTTGGAAGCAATAGACTACCATTTGTGTCCTTTAAGATTTCTGTTGTTTTCAGATGCATGTATTGATGTTTGTTTAAATATTTAATCTTTTAAATAAACTTGTAAAATTTAAAATTGCTTTGCTGATATCTGATATGATGTTATTCCTTGAATGCTTACATTTTTGTGCCGATAGAGTATTTTCATTTTTCATGTATAAATCTAAAAATAAAGATGTCATGTTTGTTCAAATCAAACATAAATAACTGGCGAATAGCGAAAAATGCAACGTATTTATTTTTCATATCTTGTTAAACAAATATTACTGCAACGCGTGAAATTTGCAGCAATTTAAATGATTTCTAGATTATATTTACTGGTTTGATAAAAACCTAGGATTTGTTAATTACAGACAAGTTGAAATCCCAGCTTGGACAGTTAGTAAAAGCAAAGCATTCTTACTGATGTTGCTGTAATTAGTGTAATTAATACTGAAATACTTAGCAAAATAAATAAGATACATGTTAAAATCTCATCTACCTGCTAAAGGAGTAGGGGAATAAATGGCTGCCTAAATGTTTAAAATAATTTGCCACAATAATAAAAAAATATATGATTTGTTTCTCATTTATTTATGGACTAAATAAAAAAACATCTCGACATAGTAAGAAAATAATAATAACAATATTAAGCATTTTAAAACAAGATTATTTCTTGAAAATTAACCGTTAAAAATAATTAATAAAACAAACGTCTACATTAATGAAATAATAAGTTACAAAAATTATTGTCATGAAATTATCTTTATCATAATACGATGGTCACAGAAAAATTACTATATAGGGTGTTTCGAAAAGATTGGGATACCGTTTAGTTGTAGATTTGTAGAATTGGCATGCCGTCCGTGTGTCTGTGTGTTGCTGGTCATTTGTTGTGACCGCATTTTCTCAAACACGTCTCAACGTGGAAATCTGAAATTTTACATATAATATCTGTGACGTCAATGGACGAACCCTATTGAATATCAGTAAAATTGGTGCAACAAGGAAGGCACGTCTCAGGGTGGAGGGAATTTTTTTTGCGTCAAAAAAAAAAAATGTTTCAAATAAAAATTGGTCTTAACTGTTCGGCCAGATTCGTATTGGGTACTTTTGATATAGGTACCACTACAGATGTTTTAAAACATTCAGGCATAACACCCTTTTCCAGACTCAAATTAATCAAATTTAAAAAAGGATACCCTATTATGTGAAAAAGATTTTTTTATGATATCACGTCCGATTATATCAGTGCTATATTTTTTTCTTTGTTTAGTCACTATTTTATTTAGATCTTGTAGGGTTATAGCATTAAATGATGTCATGCTAGAATTTACACCCTGTATAGATTCATTAATTATATCAATATCGACATCATCTGTCCCTATGCTTATGATAATACTCTCAATACTACTTACATAATACTGATTCAATACATCCGCCAAGTTATTATATACTACTCCATTACAGTTAAAACTTTGCAGAGCGTGTTCCCCGCTTTTTTCCCAACTAACTGCTTTAAGTTCTTCCACATTAATTTTGGATTTGACTTATTACTATCTACATTTCTATCATAAAATATTGTTATCGCTTCCTTGATAACTTTTACAGTATTGTTTCTTGTCCGCTTGTAGTAATTCCAATCCTCATCCTCGCGTGTAAAAACAAATCTTTTGTAAGCCCTATTTCTATTTGCAATAGCTTCCCTACACTTATCATCTCACCATCTATTTTCAACTACCTTTACTTTTATAATTTTTTTGGTGCTACTTTGTTTAGTATATCTAATATGTTTTACAAATGTCTGACTAACAATATTTACATCTGTGCAAGAATACTCCCATTCCTTTTTAATTAACAAATTTGTCATTTCATCAAAATTGATCCGAGATCTAATTTCCTTTTTTTGATATTTTGGTAAATCCCTACCGTTTTCTACTTTTACTTGAATTATCGAATGGTCTGTTATGATATAATTTTGCTCTACATATACGCATTTATTGTATAATCATGACTGACAACAAGATCAATTATGCTACTAGAATTACTTCTTACTCTAGTAAAATTTTGTATAAACTGTTTCATGCTATAAATCTCAATATTTTCTTTAAACCTTCTTTTTTACATGATCATTTTTAGAAAAATGAATATTAAAATCACCTGTGAGGATTATACTATGTGTATTATTTTTGTCAACATAATCATTTAGCCATTGCAAGGACCTATTAAGAAAAAGTGTTATATTATCACTAGGCGATCTATAAGCAGCAGTCACACTATATAGGGCATTTTTTTACTTTTATATCAACAGATAATAACTAAAAAGTTACATCTAGAATTAATGTTTTTACATTTTCAAATTTTATGCCTTTTTTAACGAAAATTAATACCCCACCTGTGTGACGGCTGATCGAGTCGCAACGAACGGTGTTATACCCTTTTAATTCCAATTCACTGTCAATAAAATTTTCAGTAATACATGTTCCAGTAAAACATAGAATCAAGGGTTTATATTTAAATACGTACTTTGATATTTGGTTTTTATTTTTATAATAACTTTCAGCGTTCATGCAAGACAGAAATAGCACACTATCATCCTGTGGTTGCTATTCGTTATAGGCTATCTTCTTCTTTGTTGATTCAACAATTTTTAAGTAACACTCACATTTCCTATCAAAAGCAGCATGCTGGATATTCAAGTTAAGATTTAGTTTTTCATTTGTTCTAACACAATTCACACACTTTTTATTTTCACTTCTGCAAGCACTATTGTGCATATCGTACACAAAATCTTCTCTTTACAGTTTTGAGCATCATGATTGTATCCTCCACATTTAAAACACATTTTTACCCAGAAATATTCATATATATTGCAGTTATTCCATCCAACGTGTAATACTTGCTCTTCCTTATTCATTAGATGTCTAAATGTTTCAGTATCGACCTCTACAATCCAATTAAATATTCCTCTTCGCACTTTTGTTTTATAAATACTTTCAAACCTAAAAGTGTCAGCTTCATGAGGTATTTTATTTTGCCTAAGAATCTGCTCAATCAACTCCTTATTATCTACTTTATTTGCTAATTCTTCCTTTGCAATACCAGTAATGATAACCCTTGGCTTTAATTTTTTTTGGAACTTTAATTTCATAATTATTTCCCAATTTCGTTTTAATGTCCTCCTTTACAGTATTCAGGGCTTCAGCATTTAAACACTTTAAAATGATTCCTCCATTGCGTGTACTTTTGGGGATATTTAAACCCACTTGCAAGTCCCCTGGATTTATATTATTTCTTAAATCGTTTTTAATTTCATTTGTTTCTTTTTCTATTTTGGGTTTAACGACTAAAACATGTTCCTGTTTACCAAGAATTTCAGCGTACGTTGGTTGGATGTTTTTAGATGGTGCTGCTGATTTATTTTCTATTACTTCCTTTATTTCCTCTCGCATTTCATTAATCATTATATTTTGCTGCATAATAACATTGTAACAGGCTTCTAGCTTTGATTTAAAATCATTCAAAATATCTTTAATTCCCACACATTCACATGCCGTTGTTGTTTCCAACCTCGATCTTTTACTTCAGTACTATTTGCTGTAAAGTGACATCAAAAATAACGACTGAACAACTTGTCTGGAACAATAGCAAACATTCGTTACTAAGGAGGCCCAAAGTGATTGTTTATTCAGCAACAATAACAACAATTTGAGAAACGCAAATTTATTGCATAATTTTGATAGTGCAGTCAATATGGTGTAAAAATTCCCTTGATCTGGACAAAATTGCAACACAAATGATTCTTTTTGCATTCTATTGTGAAAAGTGTCTATTTTAACATATTTAAAATCCCCATTAATCCCGGCGCAGGAAATCAGTCAAAATCCAAGATGGCAGCTGAATTTTGTACTTTTCATTACAAAATTTATAACTGTGTATAACTTTGTATTTATAAGGTGTAACTTGGCAAAAAATGTTTAAAATACAAAGATAAAAGCATAAAATAGTTATTGAATAGGTAGGATAGGTATTGAATCACTCAAATTGCCTATTATACATTAGAGAAAACTTTATTACACATTAGACTTACAAGAACAAAAAACCGTTATTTCAAAGTATATGCGAGTTATTCTCCATTATTGAACAAAAATTAAAATGATTTGGCTGTTTTTTCACAATTCATCAAAATCTTCATCTCTACTTTCCATATCTTCATCTTCTATTCGCTGCGGACTATTTTCACAATTTGTTTCTTGACACTGACCACATAAACTGGTACATTCCAAACCATTCTTTCGGCAACTACATTTCATGGCACTACAGCCGGTTTTGCAGTTATATCTTACTATGCGTAATATACTTTCAGGTGCTGGTGGCAAATCTATTTTTTTCGGTACATACATATTATCATGTATATACTCCATCCCCACTCTGTTGGGTTCAAGCATTGCATTTGTTTCCATATACAAATTTGCAAATATGCACGGAGGCTATGGTACTTGACAGCTGATTCTGTTGGGGGAAGGTTCTGTGGCTGAATGAAACATTTTGCCTTCGATACTTTATCAATAATAGTTCTATACCTAAGTGTATTTAGTGTATCATCTGGATTTCCACCAAAAATACATACCATTATCTTCTTTCCAAATTCTTCAACCTGACTGGCATTAAGGTTTGTTGAGCTGAACGATAGTGCAAGTTCACGAAAGTATTGATCTTCAACAACACGTTTGAAAACTGATTGCTTTCTAATATGGAATATTCTGGAGGTGCTGTCACAAATACCTAATTATTTAAATGGCCGCCATTTTAAAAAAGAAATTAAATAAAGTCAATGGTTATTTTTTTATACTTTTATCTTTATATTTTAAACATGTTTGCCAAGTTATACATTATAAATACAAAGTTATACAAAGTTATAAATTTTTTAATAAAAAAAAAAATTCAGCCGCCATCTTGGATTTTCACTGACTTCCTGAACCGGCATTAATGGGGATTTTGAATATGTTAAAAAAGACACTTCACACAGTATAATGCAAAAAGAATCATTTGTATTGCAATTTTGCCAGGTCATAATTTATTTTTACTGTACTACGAGTTGTTTTCAAGAATTAAGCTATATTTTCAGAATTTTAGTAAAAAAATACTTTTTAGTGTAGGTTAAATAAATAGGTGGTGTTTAAATGTGTTTTAGAAATGGAAATAGGCGGTAATAACGATTGTGAACATTTTGATAAGGACTGCACGCCACCAGATATCAGAGAGAGCGCCAGAGAATCTCCTCTCAGTTTATTGCCACCAAAATCGAAGAAAGGTACACATTTTCACATAGACAATACATGGATTAGCGCAAAATGAAAGAAATTAAAAACTCATTTTCTGAAAATATCCTGTGATCGTATTTTAGCGAAATGAGTGACAAAATTCCGCCAAAACATTGAGGATATAATATTCAATTCACGGAAATGAAGATATTGTCTAATATCCCAAACTAAGAGCTTTTTTAGCACGCTTTTTATATTAGCTTCACTTGTATGTTTGTTTGTTTGTTTGTAACCGACTCTTTGGACTCGATTTTGACCCACTTTAAACGGACAGATTTAATTTAAACTTTGTACACTTACGAAGAACCGGTAACAATACAATAATTTGATAAGTTTATATTATTATCCTGATCAGGATCGCCAGTACTTTCCTCACGTATCCTCTGCGTGAGAGCAAGAGGCTCAATATTGTAAGTATATTCCGTGATTCTCAGTTCGGTCGTTGGCCGAGCGGGCAAGTCTTAGTCGACGCGAAACGACGGACTCCTCGGGTGTGAGTTCAAATCCCATGGCTGAAATAAAAAAATATTTTTTTTTTCAAAAAAATATCTGTTGGATCGTAATATGTTATAATATCAGCATCATAAGCAATATAAATATAGTTTAAAAAAAACTAAAAAACACGCTTTTAAAGCACATCAAACTAAAAAGTGAAAAATAATTATTAATATAAACTGAAAACAATAATGAACGAAAAATACTAGTATTATTGTGAAAAAAGCGTGGGGCGCTTTGTGCCATATTTTTCGTATATCGAGCAACCCACGCTTTTTTCACAATAATACTAGTATTTTTCGTTCATTATTGTTTTCAGTTTATATTAATAATTATTTTTCACTTTTTAGTTTGATGTGTTTTAAAAGCGTGTTTTTTAGTTTTTTTAAACTATATTTATTTTTAAAGCACAAATCGGATGGATGGAAACCGAAAAAATCAGAAACTTTAACACCACAAGAAATACATAAATTCCTGAATGAGGCCTCAGACGATAAATATTTATTATTCAAAAATTAATTTTAAACATCATTTCTAAATAACAACACAACTATTTGTTTTATCTTTTATTTTTGCAGATAATTAGAGCAATTGGAATCAGTGAGGCTTGTCGAAAATATGAAATAGCGCAAATAAAGATGAACAACATAGAAGACCTTAACTCTTCTCATCAAAATAGCCGACACAAAAACAAAACAAAAATGCGCTTTTACTATGACTGGTAAATTTTACGAACTTTACACAAAACATCCTACTCTTTGGCCGGCAGGCACAATTGAAAGCCGTTTTTTCCTAAAATATCAAAATAAAAAGTGTGCAAGAAAAGGAATTAATAAAATTGGCAGTCTGATCAAAATTAATCACTAGACTTCTCACACAGTGGAAACGTGTACGTACTGCTCGCTTTAGATATATCCTCGCACACTGATTCATTCTGCAGCTACCGTGCGAGGATATATCTAAAGCCGTGCGTATCCGTGCGTGTAACAGTTCGCATGTATACAGCTCCACTGTGAGAGAACTTTACACGTACATTAGTATCATAATGATTGGCGTTATAAATATATAAACTTTTATAAAATAACTAATTAGGGTATGGTTTCTTTCTATTCAGATATTCCTATTACCTATACCGGGTGATACAGGAGACATGTAACACCCCGTAGCATGTTTATTTAAATAGATATTATTTTGAAATTTGGTACACTTATATAATGCGTGATTGTCCTTTTTTAAGTACAAAAAATTCTTGTCCACCATCTACTCTGTTATTTTAAATAGCACCCTGTATATTTTTTTTACCTGTCTGATTCGTCTCTAGATTCTCTTTTCAACCATGTATCGGAACATGGCATTTGTTTTTAAAATGACAGTTAATATCAATTTTAGTTTGTTAAGTCTAGGTGGCCCTGATATGAACCTTGGCAGATATTGATGCGTACCTAGTATGCCGTGATATCGAAAGACCTCTGGCATGCAACTTTGTGCCTCACATTTTTTTGGGAATAACCAGTAGCTGAACAGACCAATAAGATCTAACTTATTTAAAAAAAATATCTTTAAACAACCCACCAAGATAGGAACCCTATTTTTTTACTTCACCTAGTTAAAAAATACTTATTTATCTTTTATTTTTGTCCAATACAATTGCTGTGCCTATCATATTTTGCTTTCTTCATTAAAATTAGTATCGAATGTTATTGCATAGTAATGAATATTGTACTGCAACAAAAATATTTAGTAAGCGGGCGGTGGAAACAAAAGAAGGTAAAACGACGCGTCATTTTGATTTGACAATTAAGAATTGTTTACTTGGCAGCAATTTAAGTATTTTTCATTAAATTATACTTAAGTTATCACGTTTTTAACTCTGTTTTGCCATGTATTCACGAAATGAAAAAAGTAGATATGCTACTAATCTATGGCGGATGTAAAAAAAATAGCAGGCAGGCTGCTGTCTTATATGAAGAAAGATTTCCCAAAAGAATTCATCCACCAAACAACTATTTTGTAAGAGTTGAACGGCAATTCAGAAGTGAACCAGAAGTACCGGAAAATAATTTCATTATCGATGAAGACTCGGAAATCAATGTACTTGCAATTGTCGAGGTAGATCCCACGATTTCGATAAGACAGATTGCGGACCTCAAACCGGTGTAAATCGGGAATCAGCTCGACGCATTTTGAAAAAACATAAATTTAAATCATACAAGTACCAAATACACCAGCATTTATACGAAAATGATTTTCAAAGAAGATTGAACTATTGCAATTGGTTTCTGAACAGACGCAATTTGGATAATAATTTTCATGAACAAATTTTATTTTCCGACGAGTCCAGGTTCACTAATTTGGGATTATTCAATCGTAACAACACCCGTTATTGGGCACAAGAAAATCCCAAAAATATGAGAAAAAGTGCATATCAGGAGTGATTTAGTTTTAATGTATGGTTAGGAGTAATTGGCAGAAGAATTATTGGGCCAATAATTATTGATGGTCCATTAAATGGAGAAAGATATTTGGGATTTTTGCAAAACCAGGTACAAGATTTTTTGGAAGAACTGCCACCTAATGTTAACCCAATAATTTTTCAACAGGATGGGGCTCCACCACATAACAGCAGAGTTGTGGTGAATTATTTAAATGAAAGGTTTGGAAAAAACTGGATGGGAACAAATGGGTCCGTTCGATGGCCTGCAAGGTCACCAGACCTTACGCCGCTTGATTTTTTTGTATGGGGCCACCTCAAGAAAAACGTTTATAGGACTCCACTAACAGACAGAGAAGACATGGAAATGAGAGTCAGAAGAGCAATCGATGGGATTACTGAATTACAGTTAGATAACGTGCTTAGGGCTACCGTCACAAAAAACACGATTGTGCAGAGATAATAACGGACAACATTTTGAACATCTGTAGTAAAAAAATGTTTTTTTGTATGTAGTAATATTTTATTTTAATTTCATTCATTCGTTGTAAAAATGTATTACATAGTGTAATGGTTTTTCATCAATTTTGTTCAAATGTGTTTTACTGATGTTTCTTATTTATTAAAAAAATCGTCTTACCTACTTTTATTTTGTTTCCACCGCCTGCTTACTAAATATTTTTGTTGCAGTACAATATTCATTACTATGCAATAACATTCGATACTAATTTTAATGAAGAAAGCAAAATATGATAGGCACAGCAATTGTATTGGACAAAAATAAAAGATAAATAAGTATTTTTTAACTAGGTGAAGTAAAAAAATGGGGTTCCTATCTTGGTTTTTAAGATATCGTGGGTTCTTTAAAGATATTTTTTTTAAATAAGTTAGATCTTATTGGTCTGTTCAGCTACTGGTTATTCCCAAAAAAATATGAGGCACAAAGTTGCATGCCAGAGGTCTTTCGATATCACGGCACACTACGCATCAATATCTGCCAAGGTTCATATCAGGGCCACCTAGACTTAACAAACTAAAATTGATATTAACTGTCATTTTAAAAACAAATGCCATGTTCCGATACATGGTTGAAAAGAGAATCTAGAGACGAATCAGATAGGTAAAAAAAATATACAGGGTGCCATTTAAAATAATAGAGTAGATGTCACTTCCGGTGAAACCGCAAGTGGTGGACAAAAAATTTTTTTGTACTTAAAAAAGAACAATCACGCATTATATAAGTGCACCAAATTTCAAAATAATATCTTTTTAAATAAACATGCTACGGGGTGTTACATGTCTCCTGTGTCAACCGGTATATAAACACGTCGTAATTGAATATTTCAGTGTTATTCAAGAATCGATCATGGAAAATGTTTAACAATAATTAATTGCTACATTGTCTTATAATATTTACAAAGGGCCAATCTTAATATTTTTCTGTTCAAAAAACGATTGCATAAATTTATTTTCTTTCTAAACTATATTTTTTATGTTCATAACACAATCTCATGACAAGGTAAAGGTGGGGCTGTTGAATTTGGTTTACTCTCTCGGAGCGTGTTAGTGTAATGTAGCGTAAAATCCTTACCAGTCCTGGCAATGTTGCGTCATAAAGGTGCCTCTGGAAACCGCTACTGTTTATACTCTTCACGCCTACTTGCTCCATTCTCACTTTGCTTTTGTCGGCTCCATTGTCAACCGACAGTAGGCCTGGGCTACATCCATGGGCGCCGAATGTAATTTTCAACATGCATGTTATTAATTCATTAGAATCTAGAATCTTCACGATAAAAAATTCTCTTCAGTATATTTTGATTCACATGTAACTCTTGAATTCACGTTGAGAATCAGCCTTATGATAATGTTCTTTTTTATGAAAATTCTTCCAAAATTAGTAGCTTTGTTCCAATCCAATACATTGAATGATTATGCATGATAATACTATGATATATTTAATTTATTTTTAAATTAAATATGCCTTATGGGAATTTTGCTTAAATATCAAGGAGCTACAAGCCAAAGGTGAGGATATCCTAAAGCGTAGGTACTAATGAAACTATATTTCAGGGCAAGGTTCATGCCATTGAATTGTGTGTGCGAAGTCTGGAATATATGCATCTTGCAGGCAGATCAATAAAAGTGTTCTCAGATAGCCATGCAGCTCTAAAAGCTCTTGGCTCTGTCATAAGGCTCTAAGTTATTTGAGCAAAACAATAAAATTACTGATCTGGATACTTGGTCACCCTGGCTTGGAAGGTAACGAAATAGCTGACTCCTTTGCCAGAGAAAGAGAATGATTACGAATCATCGGACCCGAACCGATAATTGGCATATCCTCAAGTACTACCAAGATGGCTATCTTAACCTGGGCTGAAAGGAAAACTCTCCAATATTGCCAAGAGTTACTATACTGGATTATTTCATTCGAGGGCGTTTATAAAATATTCTTTAAAATCAAGAACTAAGACATTTTTAGATGTAAACGGGGTAAACCTAACATGCCTTTATACTGAAAACTGCCTACTAAACGATCATCTGCATAATCACAGACTGGCGGCAAACGCCGAGAACCGCCTATGCCTGGAGGATGATGAGAAGGCAGAGCACTTCTTGTACAGCTGTCCCGCTGTGGAGAGAATCCGATTCTCAATATTTTGGCAAAGGGCAATTGCTGCCAAAGGACGCACTCCTCATCCAATAAAATTTCATTAAGAGACTAAACTTATTGGGTGAAATATAAGTAGGAGTAAGTCACAATAGGCCTGCCAATGGCCACAGTGGAAGGCCCACAAAGACTAACTCACATGAACCTAACCTAACCGAAATATCAAGGAACAAAAATCTGTAACGTGCAAAGATAAAAATTTAAAAAATTGGTCTTGTTTTTCTTTAATATAAGTATGATACGTTGACTTCAGATACTAACATTATGAGGCACAGATTTTACTTTCCAATTCATGTTGCCAGCAGAATCTGCACATATTGATCAGCTATTGTTTCGGGTTAGATAACTTTAAGAACTCTTTTATAAAATTAGGCGTCATTAATAAATAACATAAGTAATAGAATTGAGTAATGTGGAACTCCCAAATGAATTTTACATTTCATAGTCTGAAATTTAATACGATTTTCAAACATCGCTGAATTGACGTTGAGATACACATATAGTCCATTGAAACTACATGGTGCGCACTGTGGCTACCCAGGAACATGCTTACATATTTAATTTCTCTGATTTTTTTAATAGGATCTCTACTTCCCGATTTTCCACAATAATTTAGTATTAACAGTAATATTTGAATTTGACTGCCGACGCCACTGTGCCTATCATGATTTCGTGGATGCTCATTTTGCAGCCTAGAACATACTTATATTATCTATCCTAATTCTAATACGATAATCATATACCACCACCCATTGTCGATCGACCATGTGTTTATTAAACTGACATTAGGAATCTGAGCTATTCTTGCTCTACTTTTAATCCTCTATGAAATACAAAGAACCTATAGAAACACTGACAAAATAATGTATATTCATATCGACTTAAACATGTTATTTTTTTTGGAGGATTTATTATGTAGAACTATTTATAATTTTTTTTCTAGAATGAACTTCCAATGACAACGATGTAGTTTTCGCATACTTACGTCAACTTTTGCTTAATTTTTATTTATGCTGATACATAATTGTGTGTGCTTTAAAAAAATAAGGAAGGGAATTTTGACATTCAACGAATAATTCAAAATTCAAGATTATTTTTCTATGGCTCGGCCGTTAGAAAAAGCCTACTTTTCTATTGTCACTTCGGCTAGGAAATAGCATTCTTTTCCACACTAGTGTGTATTGCGATCAGAATTTAAAGAAAAAATTTAACAAAGGTACAGGGTGGGCAAATTTCGATGTTTGTATTGGATAACTCGATAACTGGCGAAAACAAAAATTTGCTTTCGTCTTTTGTTTTCGAGTTGTAAACAAAACTTCGATTTTTCGACTTTTAGACACATGCCAATATCTTGATTGTTTGTAAAGTTATGAAAAAACAACTTTTACATTCTTGAGGCACTTTTTTTTTTGTATAATACAGTGGCGAGAAATTTAAAACAAAAGTGTAATTTCGAGTTATGGCATAAAGTTGTATTTTTTTAAATGGGAATCATAGTTGGCTATGGTTTAGTTAAAAAGGACATTTTTTTCTCTTTCAAACTATATATCATATGTGGCGTCGCCTTTGATGTGTAAGTATTTAATAGCGAAAATAATCTTTTAGTAGAATATTTTTTTCGTTTTTTTTTTATATTTATTCTAAGTAGGCGTGTGTCGTCCATGACAGCGTTTATCCATTTGTCAGTAAACTGCATATTAATAATTTTGTCTCCGGCATAATTACACCCCATTTAATCATAAAAGTGAAGATGTCTTACGAAAATTACGAGAAATATGATATGCTAGAATGCTTTATTCAAAATAATAAAAATTGTGATATTGCATCCGAAATATATTTCAATCGATATCCAGAAAGAAGACAACCTAATAAAGCTATTTTTAAGAGGTTAAAGAAAATCTCTTACAACATTGAAGATGCTGAAGAAACTTCTGTAACTGTAATTGGAGTGGCGGTTGTAAATCCTTCAATTTCAAGTCGTTAAATTGAAGCTGCTTCTGGGATTTCAAGACGTCGAGTTTTGAAGACGTACAAATTCAGGCCTTTTATACAATAAGGAAACAACATCACCTGCAACCAACTGATTTTCAGAGACGATTGGAGTTTTGCATATGGTGTCGTCAAAAAAGTCAACTAGATCCATTCTTCTCTAGAAATGTAGTTCGGACAAATGAAGCGTACATTAGCAGTGCAGGAATTTTCAAGAGGCATAACGATCATTATTGGTCTGATATGAATCCTCACCGTACCGTTGACGTGCGATCTCAGGGGGCGCTTTAGTTTTAGTGTTTGGTGTGCTTACGTGGCAATCGTGTTTTAACATATCACATATATCAAGAAAATCTGAATGTCCAACGGTACAACGAAAAATTAAAGCTGGAGTGTACGCATCGCAGAGTAGTACTGAGTATGGCATGTAACATCCTCAGGAGCTCAGATCCCCTCTTGCGGTTTGTAAAACATCACGAAACTGTAGGAGTGGGAGCAGGGTTGTTCAATTCCCGTATTTACTGGATCTACTCGTTCCCGACGGTCAGGCTAATCCAAGCAAACAAGCCTGTCTTAGTCCTCCTCGACTATCAACTCAAGGTGATGTATGTCATCGAGTTCTCGGCACCTGCGGAGAAAAACATCACCTTGAAGGTAGAGGAGAAACAGACCAAATATCGCGATCTCCGGTACGAGCTCCAAGTGCTGTACCCAGGCTATTCGGTCAAAATGGTCGTCCTAATAATTGGTGTACTCGGAGGGATAAAGCCTACGCTGCTCTCGGAACTGAAGATCATACTGGCCTGCCAAAAATCAGCCGAGTGGCTGGCAGGCCAAATGCAGAAGGCGGTCATTCTGGGTTCTCTCGGTCTGCTTAGGGCACACACGATTCTGGTATCTATAATCACTAACTCTGCGGGATGTGGGGAGTGGCTGTAGTTATTACGCCGGCGCGACTTCCATGAGGCGTCGGAGGCCACAGGAGGACTGTCCGGCATCGGACATTCCGAAAAAAAAAAAATAGTATGCTTTATTAGCCCATCAGGTAACATCAAATTACAGTTACTAACCCTGCGAGATGTGGGGAGTGGCTGTGGTTAATGTGCTGGCGCGACGCCCGTGAGATGTCGGAGGCCACGGGAGGACTGTCCAGCGTCGGGCAACCGAAAAATAATAATAATAATAATAATATGTTTTATTTGCCCAACAGGTAGCACCCAATTGCAGGACAATTTAAAATAATCTTAAATACTACGAAACATTTTATAACATTTAGTAACAAATCATATATTAAACATAAAGGTACAATAAGTGTTATTGAAAGGAATGAAAATTAAATTTTAAAAAAAGATATTGAGATAGTAATAGTTAAGAAAAACAAAATAAGAACTAATTATTGAAAAAAATAAAATAATATAAATAACGATGAGAAAAAAATGTATATCTACATAACACGCAAAAGAACAATCAGTAAAGAAAACAGTAAGCTAAAATTATATACTAAAAGTTTGTTTAACATATTTTACCAGATGATTTTGTGTGCAAAGGTTTATATCACAATGTTTACTTAATTTGTTAAAATAATAGCACATACAATGTATTGGTGATTTTAGCAACATAATTGGTATTGGCTCGTTTAGTGTAAAATATGGGATTTTGTCGAGTATGCATTCTTGGAGTGAAAACATTAATTTGTGAAAGAATTTAAGGACAGTCAATTTTATTGTGTGATAATTTGTATAGAAAAAGTAGCATAGAGCACATTCGCCGATACTCTAAACTTTTAAAATGAAATGTACTTAGAAGATAATTATTGTTATCTATACCCCTCTCAGGATGTGATCCTGTATCTTTAAATGATAATTTGAAAAATTTTCTTTGAACTTGCTCTAACGCGTCTTTGTGAACTAGATAGTAAGGGTTCTAGATTACGAATCCGTACTCAAGTTTTGATCGTACATAAGAATAATATAATGATTATAAACAATTTAAATTAGTAAATAATTTAGAGTTTCTTATGATAAAGCATAATATTTTGCTTGCCACTTTGGATTTGATATATTCGATAAAATTCAGTTCAGAATCAAAATATATACCTAAATCTTTAATTGTTTGTATACGCTCTAAAACAGTGTCATTAATGCTGTAGTTGTAGTTAAGGCAATTTTTCTTTTTTTGTGTAAGACACTACTTTACATTTAGCAGCATTGATACCAACTTTGTTCAGGCTGCACCACTTGTTGACTTATATTAAGGTTTTCTTGAAGATATATACAATCGTTTATGGAATTTATGCTCGTAAAGATTTTTAAATTATCAGCAAAGATTAATTTGTCGCACTTCAATTCAGTGCATGAATCGTCAATAAATAATAGAAATAGTAAAGGCCCAAGGTTAGAACCTTGCAGCACTCCGGAAGTGGATATGTCTGCCTGTTAAATATGTTTAAAAGTAATTTAACAGATTTAAATTAAATCCATACTTTGCTAATTTCTCTAAGAGTAATTGATGGTCGATGCGATCAAAGGCTTTGGTAAAATCGGTATACAAAGCGTCTATTTATCCTCGTTCATCTAGACTATTAGAAACTGTTTGACTGAATATTAGTAAGTTCGTAGTAGTTGATCTGTTAGTAAGTATTGTATTATTTCATGCACATGATGAATAAATTAAAATGTCATATGTTAATTCATCACAACAGTTAAAAATAGCAGGAAAGCTATATTTAAACAAAAGTAGTAAATTACATCTAATTTGAGTAATTTGTCTTAAGTAGCAAAAAGCTTTCCACATTTATCACAATATTTAATCTAAAAAGTTATAAAAAGTATTATTAACTAGGTGGAGGTATAATCTATTGATATTGCGGCATAATTACAGACAATATAGTTTCTCTGTTTCTTTGATGTGATTGGACCTACTTAAAAGCCTTTGCGGACTCACTCTGATGCACTCTAAATAAGTTAATGACTATTTTCAAGCAGGCCAGATCACACTAAGAGGTTTTAAATTCAAACAATAGCCTCGTTCCATTTCTGAAATTGCCGGCCAACACACCTGTGTCTTTTTTGCTGAGGCGATGAAATAATTTTTATTTGTCTTATTTGGAGTTGTTTTTGTGGGTTTTACGTGTGACTTGTAAGTAAGGCACTCAAGACAAATTATTATAACAATCTTTTTCGTTTTTGACGGTAATTTTAATTTATGACAACATTAATTTTTTTCGATGTTTAAGAAAAGTGTGGCAGACAAACGTCTTCATAAGTTGCGTTTTTTTAATATTAAAAATAGCCATTTATGTAAGCAGTTAGGAAATGCCTCATTATGTGTAACGAGTGGGTTGTTTACGGGACGAACCAAGTTAGCTCCCGCAAAATCGTACAAATTACACAAAATCGCATACAATATTTTTTCTAATTTTGATAAAAACAGTTTTTTCAAACAGGTGTAATTATCAATGGTAATGAAAATCAAGTAGGTACACTTATTTCGCTTGTCAGTTTGAAGTTTCGTTTATAGGTCGCGTGTGCGTTATATCACAGGTCCTAGAGTGTAGAAAAACAAAACGGAATCTGTTCAGGTTTTATAGTGAGTGATGTACATTTTTCCACAGACTCATTAAATTTGCTATTTTTAATAATATCTGTGTTTTTGCGGACTAATACCAAATGGGGATCTCAACATAATTATATGTTTGTGTGCACTGTACAATTAAAAATAGAAATATAACCAATTTATTAAATTAAATTACAGTGTAACAGTAAGTGATCTGTGATACTGAGACTGATAATAACACAGGCCTGCATGGTTTTAGGGGTCTACAATTTTTTTACATTTTTAGAGTAAGTCGTTCTGAACTCTGCAGTATTATTAGTTTTCGTGTATCACGCACTGTTTACTCTAAACATACATAACGACATTATTAGTAATTAATCCATATCTTTTAAAATAAAATTATTAAGGACCACTGCGCTTTAATCTAGACGTTTTTACTTAGAACCAGAATATACACATAGTATTTGAAAAGCACATACAGCAGTCAGTAGTAAGTTAACTGTGGTTGAACGTGTGCTTACAGCATATAATAGCGTGATAAAGTTATTAAAAAATTCGTCATGTCCTCAAGACATTGTAAAAACAGCGCCGATGTGTTTTGTTACATTTGTGGTTCATATACAGTTAAAAAAAGACGAAGAAATATTACGGAATTCGTGAAAAGAAGTTATCATGCGACTTTGGTGTAAAGCTTGGAGACCAAGACAAAACATGGGCGCCACACAGAGCTTGTCATACATGTGTTGAATCGTTACGGAAGTGGATTCAAAATAAAAAGAAATCCTTACCTTTCGGCATACCAATGGTGTGGCGGGAACCCAGCAATCATGCAGAAGATTGTTACTTTTGCTTGTGTGACGTAAGTGGCCTTAAAACTAAAAATAAGAAAAACATATTTTATCCGAACCTTTCATCAGCAATAAGGCCAGTAGCGCATGGGCCAGATGTACCTGTACCTGCTGTACCAGAGAATTATACTCTTTTGTCGTCTGATTCTGATTCGCAATTAGAAATTGAAGATTCGGATGAAGACTTTTCATTACAAAGTACTCAGCCTCAGCTTTTTACTCAGAATGAACTAAACGATTTAATTCGTGACTTAGGACTTTCAAAAGAGTCTGCTGAACTTTTGGGATCTAGACTGAGTGAAAATAATTTACTTCTTCCAGGAACGACATTCTCATGGTATAGAAAACGTGAAACTGAATTTTTAGAATACTTTGATCAAGAGGGATCCCTTGTTTACTGCCATGATCTTTCAGGATTGGTTAGCAAGTTAGGAGCATCCATTTATCAACGAAATTACTGGAGGTTGTTCATAGACTCATCTAAAAGGAGTTTATAGGGTGTATTGTTGCATAATGGTAATATATACGCATCAATACCGGTTGCACACTCTGTTCATTTAAAAGAAAGATATGAAGATTTAAAACTCATACTTGAAAAGGTGAAATATGTAGACCACAACTGGATGTTATGTGGAGATTTTAAAAATCTTAGGTATGCTCTTAGGCCAACAGTCTAGCTATACTAAAATGCCTTGTTTCTTATGCGAATGGGACAGTAGAGCACGAGGTGAACATTGATAAAAGAAAGAATGGCCACGTAGAATTAATTTAGTACCTGGTTCAAAAAATATTCTACAAGAAAGTTTGGTCGATCCGAAAAAGTTCTTCTGCCCCCGTTACACATTAAGTTGGGGCTAATGAAGCAATTTGTTAAAGCTCTTGTTACAAAAACTGTAACTGCTTCAAGTATTTATGTTCAAAGTTTCCTAGTTTATCAGAAGCCAAGCTTAAGGAAGGTATTTTTGTTGGGCCACAAATTAGAGAGTTATTGAAAGACAGAGTGTTTGACTCAACAATGAATGATAAAGAAAAGGCTGCATGGGTTTGCTTCAAAAAGTAGTTCAAAAGTTCTTAGGTAATAACAGAGATCCTGATTTCAAGAATATAGTCAACAATATGTTAGAAAATTATAAAACATTGGGGTACAGTATGAGTTTGAAACTTCATGTTCTTCATTCCCATCTTGACTATTTCCCAGAAAATCTCGGGGCGGTGAGTGAAGAACAAGGTGAAAGGTTTCACCAGGACATTAAACAGATGAAGATGAGATATCAAGGAAGATGGAACGTCGCCATGATGGCTGACTATTGTTGGTGTTTAAAGAGAGAAGCTTCTGAAGGTGAAACTTCACATAAACGGGCTTTAATTAAGCGTTCATTTGAAACTAAAAAGAAAGCGTTTTCATTCGCAAAGAGACGTAAAAATGTTAACAACTTTTTTGTAATATTATTTTCTTGTAAATTTTGATTTAAATTTTGTAATTAAAAATGAGAAGTATTTTACTGTAATGCATTATTTTAATATCTTTTATTAGAAAACCGTTCATGTATTTTTACTTTGTGAAAGACCTTGCGTGATAGAGCAAAATGCAAGTCATTTTTGGATTCGGCATGAAACAGTCATACAGAATTACATTAAAATATAGAAACCCCCCACCATAAGTTTTATTTTGCAGGCCTGTTATTAATACTTATTCTTACCTTTGCAATAATTGGTTGGTGGCGTCACGTACTTTATTTTTAATGTATAGCCATAGTGCGAAATCGACAGGCATAAGATTTGGAGATCTAGTTAGACCATTAGTGCCAAGCTAATGGTTTCCGAATTTGTGATTGAGGCATATTTGAACCTTCTGCGGAGGTGTTCCACCCTGTTGGCAATAAATTACACGTTCTTGTTCTAATAGTATATCTTCCAAGAAGACATCTATTTTATTTCTTAAAAAACCAAGATATCTGTTGCCATTTAATGGTCCATTAAAAAAATTGATCCAATTATCCGATTTTTCGAAATACCAATCCACATATTAAACCCGAATCTCGTTGTTTATTACATGGGCAACCTTGGTTGGGCGTTTTGCTCTTTTGCTTAGATATTTTAAAGAAGACTATGTTTTTTGTTAATTAATACCTAACAAAAATGTTAATTTTTCATTGTATCACCTCGAACTTCAAACTGCAGTTTCAACTCTATTTATGGGCCAATTTTAAAGTTGTGTTGGAAACCTAATTTAAAGCTCTACTGAAATCATGTAAGCAAAAGTATATGTGCTATTTAAAAAAGTGAGTTTTGGTCGTTTATATTTTATAAAATATATATTTAAAAAAAATGCCATAAATTAATTAAATTGCCAAAACAATTATTTGTTTTGAGCAAAAAATTTTAAAAATACTTTTCGGTTAATACCTAGCTATTTACTAAGTATTATAACCTTAAATAATATGATTTTCATGGCCACTTAGTCATCACATACAATTCCATTTTTAAGGTAATTTCTAAATCGATTTTGATTTTAAAAAAGCCATTGCAAAAGTAATTCAAAACTCTTACAGATAAGATTAAACAGTATATAGGGTACTATTTAGAATAACAAAGTTACTAATACTTCTGGTTAAACCGGAAGTATCTGGTTATGTCAAACAATGTATTTTTATGCCAAATATCTTGTACCCTAATTCAAAATTTTTATCGTGGAAAATATAAAAAAATGTGGGGGATATCTAGTTTTCAAGGTTGCAATGATTGTTGGAATAGCTCGTGCATGTCAAAAGTCTGAGTTAACATTTCTACGTGTTGAAGATGTTGTGGACGAACAGTCAAATTTTCGAGTTAATATTCTGAATACAAAGACAAAAGTTATACGTGAGTTTGCAATTACAATGGGGGACATTGACGGATTAAATTTTGTCGAGATCAGGAAATACATTAATTTGCGTCCACCAAATGTTAGACATAACCGATTTTTCTTTAAATATGATAATGTGGTGTCCACCTATTAGACCTAATATTTTGGTAATCTATCAAAGACGATTGCTTAATCCATTGAATTACCAAATTCTGTTTTATTTATTGGCTACTGCTTTAGAAGATCGTCGGCCACTTTGCTGGAAGATCTGGGGCTGACCTTTTGAAGATAAAGATATATGTGGGTTGGAAGTCTAACGCAGTAGCGAAAGAATACGCAGAAAAGTCAATAGAGAACAAGAAAAGGATTGCAATAGGGAACTTGCCTATAATTTTAAAAATAAAAATAATACTAAAAAAACATAGCGTAACGTTGTAATAAAACGTGTACTTCACAAAAAAAATAAGTTTTCTAATTCCACGCGATCAGTATAAAGGATCTAAACAGCGATAAAATTGAAGTGGCCCGAAACGAGCTACTATTGACTGTGACGTCACACCATACCATATTCGGTAGTCGTCGCACCGGGAAGCAATACAATCAGATGTTTACCGGTGTTATAAGACTGTGGTTGATTTGTTAGTGACTGTTCTGATATAAATATATAATTGTGTTTTATAGTACCGCTTATTGTAGTTGTACAGATATTTTAAAATGACTGATCACGGTTTTTCAAAGGGCCAATCTGATAATTTGCCTAAAGTGGATATGTTTATGGTGGCATCTTTTATACAAAATAGTGAAAGTTTTTCCCTTGGAGAGGTCCGCGGGGTCAAGGCAGAGAAGTATGTATTTTTTTAGCTTTTAGTAATAATTTATAAACATAAAATAGTTATGACTTGATC
This sequence comes from Rhamnusium bicolor, assembly GCA_029963845.1. NCBI lineage: Eukaryota > Metazoa > Arthropoda > Insecta > Coleoptera > Cerambycidae > Rhamnusium > Rhamnusium bicolor. Next base: position 75,258 of record JANEYF010002630.1, on the reverse strand, counting down.
ACGGAATAAAAAAGAAATAACTACAAAATGCTTAGTGGCAACTAAGCATTTTTAGCAGACTAAGTCTTATATTTGAAAGAATTTAGGGTAATTCTTTACAACAGCTACTTCTATATTTTTCGTGTTTTTTTTTACACACGCGTAAAGTATCTCTATAGAAGACATTTGCTACAAAGGAAATGTTGCGCAAATGTATAATTACCTATCGTAGGTATTTTCGTACTATGTTTTGGGGTAAGGGAAATAAGTGATTGTGTCGTGTTATCATTCACATAATAGGTAAATGTAAGATTTGAATAGAATAAATTAAAGGACAAGGGAAAGGTATTTGCAATATACTATAATATATACTAGAGTTAAACATTTTATTCTTCGCAGACAGTAGTGTTATTGAACTTTTATATAATTGTTGCACATTCTGTAGGATACTCTTCGCAGTTTTTTGAAAAGAATCTTGTGTTTGTCTTATAAACTTCATTCTTACAATACCTAATGTATTGACTACATATTTAATTTTCTCTCCCGATGGTGCCGACTGTATTGACGGAACGCCTGGCAGTATATTTTATAGTATAAACTAAGATTCATTCTTACAATACCTAATATATTGATCACATATTTAATTTTCAATTTTTCATCTCCCGATGATGCCGACTGCGTAGGCGAAATTTGTGGTAGTATATTTTGGTGTCTTTAGAAAATTACTTCAATTTTAGTAGCACATTGAAAACTGCAACCCTCTGTAGATTCATATTTTTAAATAAAATGTCCTATAACTTTTTTATTTACTATTTGATTTTTTTCAAAAACAATGGATTTCTTCCTCTAGCTAACACTAACTTATAGCCCAAATTTCAATTCGAACGGACTTTTTTTTCTTTAGTTATCGTGCTTACAAGAAACGTGACGGACAGACAGACGGACGGACAGATGAACAGACGGACATTTCCCAAAGTTGTTCAGAATTCGATGACGAACGAAATGATTTTTTCTCTGCGAGCGATATTAACGATTTTAGAAATGTCCCGATCAAATGCAATATACTCTTCGTAATCGTATTTGCGAAGAGTATAATAATAAATAGCTGTTTACTTTCGCACCAGGAAATTACCTTTACTTAGTATCACTAAATTACATTATATCTACTAATCTTATTTTCTAACATTGTATACACATTCTTTCTTTAATCCTACCCTAATTAAAATTCAATAATTCGGAATTCGGAATATTTTATTGCCCGCCTGCGAAAAACTAGTAGATAGACATATAGTATTTAATAATGTACTTACATTAAAATGATCTTCACACACATGTAGAGACCTACTGCTCTGTGAAATGTCTTTTTCATTTCTTCTACACGCTTTTAGCCATTTTGATCGACGAATCTTATCTTCTGGCAACATTATAAATATTTTACCTGGCACTTTTACTGTAGTATTCTTACACAACGGTACAATGCAATATTTAAAATAAGGAGTTTTTGTTTCCATTTTAAGTACCTATACACTTAAAATTTATGGCGATGCTGGTATTTTTTACGGCTGAAATCAAGCAGTCGAGTGCTGGGATCTCCGTCGTGGTATGGTGTGATGTCACGACTACTCCCGCGCTTTTGAACCTGTTTGAAACGGTTCGCTCGCGCACGAAACTTTAATAATTTATAACAAATTTATTATTGGGAATTAAGGCGTCATATTTTGCATATCTTATTTTTTAGTATTGCAGAACATTTTTGTGAAGTAAAAAAAAATGTGCAAGTTCCCTATTGATATTCTTGCGGTGAAACAAATTACGTTTCTCAAATTGCAGCAAGTTCTGTCAATAAAACTTCCCAATCATCAGGAATGAACTTGACTGAAAGACTTGTGTTACTATAAATATTTATAATTGAAAAAGTAAAATTTTTCTTATTTTTGCGTATACAATTTTTTTCTAATTAACTTAAGTTATACTGTAAAAACTGTGTTTACATGTTTATAATTAATTAAATGTTACATTTTTTTTTTATTTTTGTGTTTTTTTTTGTAACTGGTGTTGAAATGTTTCTTTACATTAGGTAAATTAGGTGATTATTAGAATCAGTTACGAAAAATATGACGTTTCGAAAATTCAGTCAATTTGAAGTGACACTTTACAAGTCAAAATTGGAAAAAGTACATACGATATTACACAAATATTTTATTATTTTATTAATTGTTTCAAACAATCGGCATTATTTGTTCAATAGATAGACTGGACGCATAGGATCAATTGCATGATCAGAATGTTCGTTCGTTCTTCCGAACTTGACCTCATAAATATTTTCATTGGGTGATTTAACTTTTGATATGTATTTTTCGCCCACTCTTTTCCTTCTCCAAATATTTGTATTTGGATAAATTTCTGAATAATCAAGAAATATAAAATTAGAGGAACTATACCCCAAAATAGATGTCTCAAACTCTTTAGCCTGGTACCGAAAAACAGAGGATGAACGTGATTTTCAGCACGAACATCAAGTTATCCTGTCAAAAACATATTTTATAAAATTTTTCGAAATAATGGGTATATTAGATAAACGAAAGCAACATTGGCAATCATTCTGATTGTCAATGGGAATCTAAAACATTGTGTTTTCGATAACATATGCCCAAAGATAACTTGGTTCGTTCTGTGGTTCGAACCAAAACTTTAATTTTCATACTTCATGTGTAATAATAACGATATTTTTAATATATTGAAGTCACGTATGGACGGTATGTCGGCTAGTTACCAAGATATCTAAACTCGCAAATTTGGTCCTGAACGATTCAAAATCACTCAGTGAAATTATTGATAAAATTAGCATGTCTTCCTGTCGAGAGATCGTGGAAATAGTTTTTAAAACGAGTGGTTCAGGTATATAATTTAAAATTAATTTTATATTAATACTATTTCACATTACATTTAGAACATTGAAATCTAGAATTTACATCACAAGGAAATTTCCACAACATTACTTTTTACAAGATAAAGGTAGATAATATTTTTTAAATTCTATCATTATCAAATCTTATAAATAGTTCAAGGCTGATACTGCAGAGTAAGAGATAAACTAAGTTAAAAATGAACAAAATTAGAATGTGTTCAGTACCTATTTAAATTATTGACTAATTATTAGATTCTAAGAAATATCGTTACGATAGTTATAATAATGTTTTACTTAATTTGAAGCATTGCTGTAATATAAAAAATTAAAATAAAATAGTAGTATTACTACATTAAGACTAGTATTGATTTGGAGAACACTAATCTCGAAAATGTTTAATATATTTTTGAAAATTAGGAATTTATGTTTCATGCACGTAGTTATTATTATGGATCATCTACGACGGCACGTATTTATTCTTTGTAGATTCAAATTTTTCTATTCTTTTTTCTTTGATCACGTTTGCAAGTAGAACAAAAAACTAAGAACATTTCAAGTTTTAATCTTAAAAAATAAATAAATCATCGATTTCAAGTATATTCATAACAAAAATCCATTAATGTTAAATCGGGACATCTATCTGACTCCTCAATTGGTCCTCTTTTACGGAACATTTGTCAGGGAACCTGCTATTTAACCCACAATGAGGAGGAACGCTAAATCAAGTGCCTTTCTTAGAAATATAATGAACACATAGTCATACAATATATCGAAAGGAAACACAACGATCGAAATCCGAACTACAGGTCAGTTCTTCCTCTATCATTCCACTTTGACCAACCTCAATCCATGGTGAATACCCTAAGAGCGGAACGCCTATGGTAAAATATACGTCAATCATACAATAGATGCGTAAGTATAACCACTTTAGATAAGAACAAATTTACGACAAATCGATGGCAAATTTACGTCACAATCTGCAGAAAATGAAAATCCTCTTGCAATATTTTTAAGTAGAATTCTGGCTAAAATTATCGTGTCCTGAAAGTTCTGTGACTGTTTCTGGTTTCTAAATATAGCGAATATTGAATAGTATGGATATAGTATATATTGTGGTACATACTATTGTATATAGTATTGTGTATAGTGTAGTATATACTACACAAGACTATATACTGTATGGGACAGTATATAGTATACTATATACTGTACACGTATTATAGTATATAGTGTTATACACAGTATTTTGTTTATTTCTGGAGCAATATTTGTCTTCTATCTTAAGGGTGACTCTTCTTAGTTTCTAAATATGGTGAATACGATGTAACATGGTACATAATATAGTATATAGTATTGTATATAATATAATACATAGTGTAGTATGTAGTGTAGTATATAGTGTATAGTATATACTGTGTTTTCATATTTGCATACTACACAGGGAAGCTGCATCTTTCGAACTCGCACATTCTGAGTTAGGGGAGAGCATAATTTGGTTGTTCTATGGACTGCATGCTTCTGCTGTGACGATAGTCAGTCAGATTTTGTATCTAGGGGGATGCAAGAGCTTGATCGAACACTTCCCTATGTAGTGTTTTGAAATGAAAGCACGGGATAGAATAGTATATAGTAAGTATAGTATTTTCTTTTTTCTGGAGCAAGATTTGTCCTCTGTCTTAAGGGGGCGTAAAACACGTCAATGCTGTACTACTAATGGAACAATAATTATCAAAAGACACAATTAAATTTTCAGAATTTTCAAAATATTTAGAGAAACGATCAAGTTTGAAAATTGTCTCTTTAAAGAAAATGCTTGTAGTATAAATAAATCTTCATCTCATTTCATAATTAATCATTTTAGTAACATTTGTGATTGACATGCCTTCACGTATTTACGCTTATATTATAGATAATATGTTAAGAAATCAACTGATTGAGTAAAAATTGTTAAATTTTGGCTTTCATCTGAGTGGTCAAATCTGTGGTTTATAATTCTGTCGAATTAATAGTAACTTTTGGTGTTCCACGAGGCTCAGTAGGGGGTCCCTTATTTTTTTCTGATTTATAAATGACAGTATGCTATTTATCAACCCTATGAAAATGACACAAAACTATATTTTGTTGTGTCTGATAAATCTTATACATGCAACAATACTAAAAGTTGGTATTTTATAACATTTTAACATAAAGGGAGTTTTATGACAAGAAAATGTATTGCCAGCAATTCTAGCATCATAATTCGAGATATACGATAGCAGTTAAACCTTTTTTTTACTTCAATTATAGGATTGCTATCTGATATTTACATTTTCATGTCACTAAAACTCCCTTTAAGTCAAGGTCCCTTTCAAATATTGATAATACAGGCCGTAAGTTAATTAAAATTATGTTCACTATTAATTACCAACGTTTTATAATTTTAAAACATTTCATTAGATAGATAGATAGATAGGTTTATTACGGACCAGTGACAATATAAAATTGTATAGTACATGTCAAAAAAAAAAAACAAAATAAACAAAAATACACACACATATATATATATATATATATATTGATATATATATATATATATATATATATATATATATATATATATATATATATATATATATATATATATATATACACATATACATATATATATATATATATATATATATATATATATATGTATATATATATATATATATATATATATATATATATATGTATATATATATATATATATATATATATATATATATATATATATATATATATATATATATATATATATATATATATATATATATATATATATATATATATATATATATATATTTAAAACACTTGTAAATAAACTCTTGTTAGTTTGAACAAAACACAAACAGTCATATATGTAGACACATGATAATGTCAATAGTTTAAGCTGTTTGAATATGCCTCTACAAGATTGGCTATACTTAAGATCTGCTATTAATCTTATTGCCCTTTTTTGGATAATAAAGACTGAATTTGAGAACCACCCCAGAAAATTATACCATATTTCATTATAGAATAAAAATTTCCATAATACGCTGTATGTAAGGTATTCCTGCTTACTACTTTTTTTAATTCTTTAAGTGCATAGCAAGATTTACTTAGTTTAATACCGAGTTCCTGAATATGATTCTGCCAGTTGAGATGTTCGTCAATAGTGACGCCTAAGAATTTTGAAGATGTGGCAAACTCAGTATCCTGATTGTCTAGTTTTAATGTGGTTGGGTACTTACTACTATTTCTAGAGTGTCTGAAAGTAAGACAGTTAGTTTTAGAGATATTTAAAACAAGGAATTTTCCTCAAACCACTTAATAACCCTAGCAATGTTAATTTCATTGAGTCTTTCAGCCTCTTCAAAGTTCTTTCCAGTTATTAAGATATTAGTATCATCTGCATAATTGGTTAATAAGAGTGACTCACAATCTACAACTTTTGGCAGTTCATTTATATACAAAATAAAAAGCAAAGGTCCCAATACACTGCCTTGCTGTACTCCTACTGTAGTGGGTTTTGATGTAGATTTGTATTTAATCCCTTCCTTTGAAATTGTAACTTTTTGTTCTCTATTTAGCAAATATGATTGGAACCAGTTATATGCTGTACCGCGTATTCCATAATTTTCCAATTTTGACAGTAAAGGGCATGATTGACACAGTCATTAATATACATGATGGACATACCCAGTTAATTTTTATAGAAACTAATTTCGAATAGTTTAATGTGAGTTAACGAAACTGATTTGCTTCGTATTTAATAGGCAGGTATATTAGTCTTATGTAACATATTGGCAGATTTTTTAGTAATCGATAAATCGTGCACATCCATCAACCAAATTTATATTACGAACAAAATTCTCGTTTTCACCAGCAAAAAATCTACTTATGAGTTATTTAAGGTTAAAAGAAATATATCTAATACTTATATATTATAAAAAATCTCTGGTTTTTAAAATAGAAACATCAAAACAATTTTAAATAGATTATTTAACAGTGCTGCTGTCAGAAACTGTAATGTAATGAGTAAATAGCTGTTTTTTCATTTAAATTATATAGAGTAATGTCTTTGCTTTCATGTTATGCAGAAGCTAAATATAAAAAATTGCATAAATTAAATGTGTGTAAATAAATTTAACACTAATGAGAAATGTAGAATACCAATTTTACCTTGAATATCTCTTTTAGCATACATATCAATTTACTGAAAGGAATGGAATTGTTTTTAACGTTATTTATTTGTTTTAGCATTACCCAATAAATTGCAGGATATAAGTTAACTATTTAATACAAATAATAGTAATTTATTTGTTTAATAAAATAATATCCATCATGGCCTCCTTTCTACTTGGGTGTCCTTAAAGCTTTGTTTCTCTAGATATAAGGCGTTAAAACAAAGTATCTAATTAGATCCTCTTTGAAAATTAACAGGTGTTAAGTGTTACAACAAAAAATTTCTAATGTGTATATGAATAATGACATCATATAAGTTATATAACAACATAGTATGTTCACTAAACAAATATTTGTTATTAGTACCGAATACGAATCTTTTTGTTGTATTAAATATAAATTTCATGCTGATTCTAAATATCTATTTTTCTGATTTTGCTAGACATTTACAAAATAGTCTGAAATACAAGAAAGAGCAGTCGGTAAATCAGAATTAAGTAAAGGCATAAATAATAAGATCATAACCGTTTTAGACGAGGACATCTTAGTCCAGAAAATTTTTGTGCAATTTTTTTTATAGAATTCTAGCTAAAATCTCATAAATTTAAGACATTAAGCGCACTGTGCCTGATAACAGTTTTTGAAAAATCTGAGATTGAGAAAGACAACTAAAATCCAACAAATCGATACAGAGAGAAAAACCGTTTTGGCAAATTTTGCACAACGTTGTACAACAAGATCTTATTACATTTTTTTAAACACCTGTAAAATTTGAAAGTAAAACGATATAGTTTTACATTTTAAATCTGCATTATTCTTGGACATTTACTATAATTATTGCCATTCTGAAGGGATGAGAGCGCAATATTTTCAAGGTTCAATAAAATAAGGTTTTCTGTAGCAAAATATTGAAACATTTATTGAGCTTGGCAGTTTGTTCGCTGATGATGTTGGTGTTCCTAATAGCAGTTTAGTAATCATAGCAATCTGAAGATGTATGGGTGCGTACGTGATGGTCTCTCTCGCATAAAACGTTCTTAGCAATGGCGCTGTCAATACCATTTGTGCATAAACTACAAAAAATGATTGAAAACTACAATGACAACAACAGATATTTCTAGAAAAGATAATAAAATAATTATTGCGTATTACATAAACATCCTTTAAATTTAACATGTATTGGAAGTGTTTGATTTGTCATCGACCTAAAAATATTATATTAGCGCATTCAGATAAAAATTACAGTATAAAATGTAAAATACTATAGGTATTTAAATTGTTGTCATGTTAGGTTTGAACGGATGTTTATGTAATACCCAATAATTATTTTATTATTTTTTCTAGAAATGCATAAATATGAAGCAAATAAAATGTCATATTTTTTTAAAACATATTCTGTGTACCCCATGCAATTGACGTTATGTGTATTTGATACACGCCGTGATGGTGAAAGACATTTACAGTCAGCTATTCATCGACAAAATATTGCCGGTAGAGTTACAAAAGAGGATTTCTTTTCATGATTGGTGTGCCATTTTCTGTGTATGTAGTTTTCCTTTACCTACCGGTCCTGGACTCTGTCGTAGTATCCTAACCCTGCCCTGAGTGTTGTTAACCGCTCGCATTGCCATAAGTAAACCTGGCCGAGGTCACCTGGCCGATAGAGCCGTCATATGACTCATATGTTTACATCATATCATAATACTTGAATAAGTACCATAAATGGAAATAAATTTTAACAATAATGTTACATTTTATAAAAATTTGTATAAAACTCACCCTTTTAAGCAGATTTATGAAGTAGTTTGGTTGTCGTCATCACAAAGTGGGGAAGATCTATAGTATAATAGCATCAGGTATGTTCCTACAGCTATCTCCGTCAGCGATGTCCGCTTTGGTGAAAAAATATGTTTGTATTTCGGAAATGACCGTTCGACATCTACGGATGTAATACAGGCATAAGTAAAACAATCTGTGAACTCACTTAACGAAGTTGTAGATGTACCATCATAAATTTGTCTTAAATTGCTAAAATCAGGATCGTTCTGTAATACACTTTCGAATTTTTTCACTAACGCGATTATTTTTTGCGTCATTTATAGCCTGTAGCTGTGTATTTACGTCGTCCACTATTTGCAGCGATTCCACTAACGACAACGAACTATTTTGCAACTTTTCTATTGCGTCGTGTAGTCCTCTATAATTGTTATTAATAGTTTTTAAATCTGTTTCAAGGGAAACGTCTTGAAAGCTTGTCTGGCTTTCCCTAATAGCTGCATCCTCGTTAGGGTTGAACTGTAGTATCACAGCTTTTATTTGTTGCAAATATTCAGCATAATAAAAAGCCGCTTTCAACCACGTTCCCCAACGTGTAAGAATCGGCTCTGGTGGTTCAGGGATACCAGGACACTGTCTGTGAAATGCTCGAAGCCGTTTAGGAGATTTGAGAAATACTTTTTTTTGTATTTGCTATTAATGTATGTACCTCTGGAAAACATTTTCGAATCGTTTCTGCCACAAGATGTAACGCATGCACTTTACACGTAACATGTAAAAACCTACAAGTGTCTCTTTGAATAGAACGGCCTACCACGCGCATTGTCGCGGCACCATCAGTCACAAACATCAATACTTGACTTGTTGAAAGTTCAAATTTTTCGAATGTCTCCAACACCACACGCGTAATTATTTCGCCAGTACACGCAGTTAGTCTTTTACTAGCTAGTAAAAGTGGAAATGTTGGTTTAAGAGGGTCCAGTACACGTACTATAATATTTAAAATAGATTTTTTTACAATCTGTCGTCTCGTCAATACATAACCAGAGCCGTATATTTTTTTAATCCACATTTAATCCTATTTACAATGTCTTCACGAACAGCTGGAATATATCTACGTAACGATGTACGACTTGGTAAGTTCACCTGGGGATTGTATTTATTCCAAAACTCCCGAAATGGTTGTTTATCCAGTATGTGTAGCGGGATATTACAGGCTATTAACATTAACAATAAATCAAACATAAACTGAGTTGTCAAAGGCATGCCATTTTTTTTTATTTTGATGTTGCACGGTATTGATATGACGACGACAATCTGTTTTGTGCCAGCACATTAAGTCTTGATTGCAAACTTTACAAATTATTTTGCATCCGTCATTGAATAAATCCGGAAATTCACCGATAAATTTATTCACTGTGTCCGCGTACGGTCGTTTTTTACCCTTTGGCGCGTTTGACATTATGTATAATTTATAGGTACAACCTCACGCATTAACCTTTCAAATAAGATTGCAGCGTAAAACACTTCTAAATCGGCACGTGTGACGCCAGCGCAAGACCGTGGCTGTACTCCAGCCACCTCGGCCAGCTTTAGCTATAAGTTGTCTCTATTTCCTTATCAATGTTGGCTTAAAATTCGAAGTTTATTCGAAAGGGTTGCCTATATTAATTATACATCTTCCTTACAAATTATGGAACAATAAAATTCGACTTTTTCAAGTCGTGATATGATAATTTTAAATGTTTTTTTAATATGAACTCACATGTGAGTTCGTCACTGATAGTGTTTCAGTTAGTTGCGAAATGTTAGCTTAAAAATTGATACGTATGATATGTATATATTTTTCGATCTCCTTGCGTGACCTCATCGTGACGCCAGTGCTGGTGGAGTGCATACTGAGAGAAATAAACAAAATAACAACAATCTGAAGCACTCCACTTGAACTTAAAGACGGAATTCTGAAAAGGTTCGGCAGATAACCGCAAGAGAGTGAGTACTTGGCGGTGTTCGTCTTAGATCTTTTGATGTGATTTGAGAACATGCCGGCTCCAGATAAGATAACTTGATTCACATCTTGAATTGCGTTCACTGGTATTCACGCTACTTGCTGGAGCTCTGAATGATATATTTTTTATATTCTCAAACTTGTATCCAACGTCAGAGATCGATTTAACAATTTATATATCCTCTGTATAAACATATTCTAGCTGAGGTACTTTTTGTGGTGAATATTGCAGAAACTAACAGAACATGTTTAGGTAAACTATAATTTGAGTTGAAGGGGGAAAGATGTAATCAAATCTCACCAGGAATAAAGTGGTTTCTGCTGAAAAAATACGATTATTTTGCAAACTGATTTAAACCGAATTTATACCTTGTCTGCCAATAACTTATTAAAACTAAATAAATATCGTAACAAAACAATGTAAGAATATATTTTTAAATATTTTAAATTTATAAAAAAATGTGTTACAACTTCATACATACACCTATTTGAGCGGAGAACACATATGCGCAATTGCGATCACGATCACGATGGCGATTGCGGAGGCGATCGCGATTGCGTTGGAAAGCAAACATACAGGGTGTCCCAACCAAAAGTAGGCACCCTGAATAACTTAGGAGATAAAATTTTTTTGAACAATTGGTGAAACACGTCCACCTTGTTTCCAAGGGGGACATATTTTAATGTAATACTTGTATACCTATCATCATCCCTCTACCATACACGCCCATCCCCTCAAAAAATTCAAATGGCAAGGGGGGTCGAGTGATACATCTTTTGAAATTCCCAATTCCCAACATAACTGTGTATTTTTTTTTAACTTTTATCGATTCGTTCTTAAGGAAAATAATTTTATTTTTGATGATTACACACAATCGAAATCGTTTAAAAAATCTGAAATATACAGCACTGGGTATTGGAATTTATAAAAAAACTACATTTTTTAGTGCTCTCAAATCAACACCAGTTTTTTGGACAAGAAACACTTTCTTTGTCCGTTTAGTTTTAGAATAATAAAAGACTCATAAGTATTTGATAGTCCTTGAACATTAATTTATTCACAACCAATTTTAAATTGAGATATATTTTACCAGAGTGAGTTCTTAAAATGGTTTATACCCTTAAGGAGAGAATAGAAATTGTCGGCATTTATTTTAAAAACGATAATTGTGCTAGAGCTACGGAGCGCATATTCAATAGAAATCACCCAGATAGAAGAGTTGGTTCTTAGTATGTTTTACAGTTATTGACAAAATTTATGGAAACAGGTTCTGTAGGAAACAAAAAGCATGAACCTCAGCGACCGATTAGGAATGAAGCAGTCGAAGTGGCAGTTCTGGGTCATTTGCAGATCGATAATATTCAATCGATCAGGAAAGTAGCTGAGGCTTCCGGTGTATCACGAAGCAGTGTTCATCGAATTGTAAAGGTCTACAAATTTCATCCATATAAATTTAAATTGGTACACGAATTAAACGAAGATGCTCCCGATCGTCGGCTTGAATTCTGTGAGATTTTTAGTGAACAATTAAAGGGTAATGCCAATCTACTGTACAATACGTGTTTTTCTGATGAATTTCAGTTAAATGGGGAGATAAACAGGCACAATTGTAGGTATTGGAGTGAAACCAATCCACATTTGTTCATGGAAACTCATACCCAAATGCCTCAGAAGTTAAATGTTTGAGCTGGTATCTTAGGGATCACATTGTCGAGCCGTTGTTTTATTCCTGACAATTTAAATGGAGAAAGGTCCCTCGATTTGTTAGGAAATTACATCGATCCAATGATTACCCAAATCCTCGAAGAAAACGATAATCTTTTAGAGGGTGAACTGTTTTTTCAACAGGATGGGGCACCCCCATATTTTGCTATAGCAGTCCGTCAATTTTTGGATAATCGGTTTCCTGAGCGATGGATTGGAAGAAGAGGTCCTGTGGAGTGGCCCGCTAGATCACCCGATTTAACTCCCTTGGCTTTCTTTCTGTGGGGACATTTGAAATCGAAGGTATTTGCAACAAAACCCGCATCTCTGGAAGAGTTACGTCAAAGAGTTGTTCGAGAATGCCGTTTATTGACTCCAGATGTGTTTAGAAATGTTCGTACAGAATTTCAAGACAGATTATACTACTGTATGGAAGTAGGTGGGGGTCAGTTTGAACAATACATACGATAATTTAAACTGCTTCTTTTATTTTTATTTCCCGAACCTAAAATAATGAAACAATTATTTCTCAGGAACGAATCGATAAAAGTTAAAAAAAATACACAGTTATGTAGAGAATTAAAATACCTCTCAAAAGACGTATCACTCGATCTCTTTTGCCATTTGAATTTTTTGAGGGGGTGGCCGTGTAGGGTAGAGGGATGATGATAGGTATACAAGTATTACATTAAAATATGTCCCCCTTGGAAACAAGATCGACGTGTTTCACCAATTTTTCAAAAAAAATTATCTCCAAAGTTATTCAGGGTGCCTACTTTTGGTTGGGACACCCTGTATATGCGCTATGGCGATCTACAGTCGAAGGTGTATTTAATGTAAGATGAAGAGGTGCAGTGTCAAATAAATAGAAATGAGCAGTTTACAGCATGAAGAAGCACTGCTTCTTACAGCATTATTGAACGATAAAGACCCCGATACAATGAAAAAAAAATCAGCCGTTAACACCAGTACATCCTAATTTCATATCTTTAGCAAATACTAGAAACGGGTCTATGCACAACGGACTCAAGGGGTATTACCATTTATGTGGTAAAAATTAGTTCTGGGATTATTCGATTAAAAAATAATCGATCATTCGATTATTAAAATATCTCGATATATCTCGAATTGTTATGAGAATTCGAATGATTTAGTTCTCGGAGAGTGCATGGTGGTGGTATTATTATTATTAAATACGTCTGCGGCGTTTTGGTCGTGCTGATCTACGAAATATAGATGGCTATATTGGCTGATGCCATGTTACAAATATACATTATTAGAGTGGAATGAAAAATAATATTAACTGAAAATTTTTGTTAATTATTATTTACTAACTTTTACAAATCTTATCACAGATAAGTATAACATATATCTTTTTAAACAATTATTTTCCCGGCTATTTGCCAAAACGCTGAAACTTGGATTACAAAAAAGATAATATGCACATTATGTTCAGTATTACTGACTCAATAATGTTATTGAGTTACTGACTCAATAATGTTATTGAGTCAGTAATACTGAACATAATGTGCATATTATCTTTTTTTGTAATCCAAGTTTCAGCGTTTTGGCAAATAGCCGGGAAAATAATTGTTTAAAAAGATATATGTTATCTGTGATAAGATTTGTAAAAGTTTGTAAATAATAATTAACAAAAATTTTCAGTTAATATTATTTTTCATTCCACTCTATATTTTAACTTTTATCAAGAAGAGGAACTTAATTTGTTTTTATACATTATTATATCATGGGTTCATACCATTTGAAATTAGACTGCCTTGAGTGTAGAACCGGAATTGATACCAGAAATACTGTATCTACTACGGGCGAGTTTGAATTTGACTTTCATTGCGATTCCAGGAAGATACGTGTGTGAATAGGTCAAGATCACTTTATGCTCAGAACATAATCCGTGTTATTGTCGCCCTGGATTAGGAAAATAATGGCGAAAACTTGATATTTTTAGATGACAATGTACCACCTCATAGATTAGTTGTTTGTAGGACACTAGAAAATTACGAAACTTTCCACTTAGGTTTACCACCATTTTCTCCGGATCTCAATCAGATAGAAAATGCATGAATTGCTATAAAATCTTTCTCAAGAACCACCTTGAGGATGCCAAGGAGAATTCGGGAAATTTTAGATGCACATAAAGGTTATTCATCATTCATCATCAACATCATACTTGAATTATATTATAATTGTGATATTTTGCATTTACAATGTTTTTCCTTTGATGTTGAATCAAAGTTGACGAAATTTCCATATATTTTTTGTTACTGAAGTCTAAACAAAGTAATTGTTAACATATTTTTTACAAAAAAAAAACCATCAAGATAATACGATATCCTCTAATTCTTGTCGTTACTGTATCTTGGGTACATACGATCCTTCAAATATCTATCTGTCTATCCCAGCTCTCTTTGGGTGGGAGTTATCTTTAACCAAACTTAAAATGTCAACATAACTTGTTATAAAAAAAGTAAACTAATATAAAAATTATAATATAAATATAATGTCATGACAATATAAAGGAAAGTGCAAGAAGAGGCAGCGGATTGAGCAAAGAAAATTTATTGGATGTAAGAATTTTTCCCGTACTAAATACATATATAAAGACAATTAGATCTCACAATTAACATGTTATAAAAGAGATTTCAGCGCAAAATATTTTGTTTTCCAACGTTTGATACATTTTTTTTGGTTGGTTATAATATACTTATACTTTGTTAATATTTTAATGGGCATTTTAAGAATAATTGACTAAACATTTTTATTTCAAGTGTTATTTTGTACATAATGAATGATTATATATTTAGCATTTGAGTATATCAACTTGACATTTTTATTTATAATTTGCTTAATCACTCACTTATACGCTTTATATGTATATGTGTATACATATAACGTAAGCAAACCTCTATGTTAACCGCATTTCTATTATAACTAATTAATAGTCTCTACATAACTGTGTATTTTTTTTAACTTAAAATATTTATATCATTAGTCCACAGGCATTTTGATTTCATTTAAATGAAATCGCTTTATAGGATAAAATAACATTCAAAATTTCAAATATATAAATTGGCGCTAAAACACGAGCTGCCACGTCACTATCTACTGTGACGTCATTCTTGTAGTAAACAAACAAGCGCAAATAACGCTTGATATCGGTTATTTATTATAGAAAATAGTGAGTTCCCATCATTATACGTAGTATTTGGTGCCGAACTGCAAGAGTATAAGTGTAAAGACACCACAAAAGATGTTAATAAAACTGCCAGATGATATTAAAATGAGAAAGACTTGGTTACAACTTGCCAGGAAAATTATTATCGAGTAAAAGCATACTGTATTTTTGTGATGTAAGTACCATTTTGTCTCAGACTTTCAGTAGCTTTGAACTTTTAATGTTTGTAATTTTAAGATTATGTTGAAGATCTTGGCAAATTCGTACTGTCCAAGAAACCGCCCTCCATGATTAATTATTATAAACTTGAAAAAACACCATGAAATCAGTTTAAATATTCACAAAACAGTCACGATAACAGTAGGTTTTGTTTACTACAAGAGTGACGTCACATTTAAAACCATCATGGCGGGTAGCGCTTGGTGACATGTCGTTCACAGACTAAAAAATTGCAATTTTAAAATTGAAATAATAAATCAACCTCGTGTTTTTGTGAATATAACTCAAAAATGTCTAATTTCATATTCGATAAATTACCGTATTCACATAATTTAATATTTTCTTTTTCATAGTGTCAAACACCCAAAATTCCATGGGCTATATATGTATTGACGATAAATTAAAATTTGATCAGCATGTAACTAATCTAGGAAAAAAGTTAGCTTCTGGTTGTTATGCAGTGAGAATTGTTTCAAACGAATTGGGTCATAATATAGCAAAAACAGTATACTATTCTTTAATTGAATCACAAATAAGATATGGAATACCTTTCTGGGGATTGTGTAGTCAAAAATTGCTAAGCAGTATACTTGTGTTACAAAAAAAGGGCTCTAAGATATGTATGCAAAGTGAATTCAAGAGACTCCTGTAAACCTCTTTTTATCAGTAATAAAATACTAACCGTAATATGTATCTTTATCTTAGAGACAGTATGTCTAATACATAAGAAAATGTTGAATGGGGTAAACTCGGATTCTCAGCCTCAATATAATACGAGGCAGACATTGAGTTTACTTCATCCCTTACACATCCCCAGAACAACTGCAACGAAGCACTCATTAATCTATGAAAGTAAACAAATATACAATCACATACCACTGTTTCTTAGAAATATGACTCGATTAAAGAAATTTAGAGAGGCAGTTAAGGTGAAATTGATTGAGAAGGCTTATTATAGTTTATTTGAATATTATAATGACTCTCTATGAACTGTTCTAGTATGTTTTTTTTCATTGTTATTTTCTCTATCTTTCACTGTTATATTTACTAATTTAATATTATGTACCTGATATTTATTAAATTTTCGTTGTCTGTCAACTGTATTAGTACATGCTTATATAGTTAGGTCCATAAATATGTATATATTATTGTATGTCGCAGGGGCGGTCGGTCCATGGAAGCAAGGGAAGCAGTGCTTCCCCCTGGGATTATTAAAAAAACACATAATTAGAACGTAATTATTATTTATCACATATATTAATCATTAAAATTTACTTTTACCCAATTTCAATAGATACGGCCCTGCTTTTCAGCAGCTGATATAATGTTGCACACTAAAACCGTAACGATGACGCACTCGATTAATCGAGCCAACACGAACTCGCGCAACTTCGATATATGTAAGCAGAGACAACTGTCTCTGGTAAGTAGGTAACTTATTGAAATGCATCCCATTCCCACTTCATAATCTTGATATCTGAGCTGTATAGCATCGTACGTAATACGTTTTATTTTATAGATTTTAATCTCGATTTTAATATCGTTTATATTTATTAATTTATCTTCCTAGTATTATTCTCCGCTTTTGTGCTATATTTGTAAAAACTTTTTTGGTGTTTCTAAACCTGTGGTGCGGCTACAAGTGATTTTTAAAACGTTGAATATTAGTGCGCGTGTACGCAGATTTAGAATTACTTATTAAATTTGGAAGCTGGTTCTAGCACTGTGGAAAATATTATTTGCGTTTGTGTGGTGTGCAATTTGTTGAAAAGGGGATTTTCAACATATTCGTTTCAAGATATACTGGATATTATTAGAAATGGGAAACCAACAACTGATTTAAAATTCTTAAAAACGAAAGTTAAATCATGCTATAGGTACTTTAATATTGAAGTGTACAGTGCTAATCAGTGGTTAAGGGGTTGTGAAAATTTGTGTAAATTGTTTTGTTGGCCATGTGTACTGTTCACAAATGAAAAAGGTGTTTGGAATAAAAATAGCTTTTCAGATTTAAACAACATTCACAAAGTGACAAAAAGGCATGGTAAGTGTGAAACTCATTTGGGAGCGGTGCTAAAAGAATAAACATTTGGAAAATCACGAATTGAGCATTCATTAGATCAGCAGTTGAAAGAAAGTGATAAAAGGACTTATTGATATTGTTTGTTTTCTCGACGAAAATGAACTTAGTTTTTAGAGGTCATACTGAATCTCGAAGCGTTGCTAATAGGGGCAATTTTATCAATTTAGTTGATTTATTAGCAAAATACGATACAATTTTAAGTAACCATCTGGAACACTTCACGATATTTCATGGTACATCAAATCATATTCAAAATGATTTGATTCAGTCGATAAGCAATATTGTTTTAGAAAAAGATCAAGCAAGAAATAAAAAAGCTCCTTTTGTTGCAGTTATGTTAGATGAAACAACCGATATTACGAATATTAGTCAGTTGTCAATCGTAGTACGCTACATAAATCCAAATGGGAAATTCCAAGAGCACTTTTTAGGATTTTTAGACGTAGCAACGCCATGAACGGCCGCAGCTTTATATACTATAGTTTAGTCAGATAGTCGATGATCTACAGTATGGTGCCAAACTTATCGCCCAAAGTTATGATGGGGCCGCTGTAATGGCTGGTGAATTGGGGGGCCTGCAGGCCAAAAGTAAAAGAGACTTTTCAGAATGCAATATTTGTACATTGTTTTGCGCATCGATTAAATTTAGTTCTAGTTCAATCTGCAGCGTGTCTTAAAGAGTGCAAAGTGTTTTTTCAAGTATTAGTGGAATGGCTGCCTTTTTTTCAAAATCATCAAAACGGACACGAGAATAAAAACTTTTTCAAGAAATTTAACCAGTGAAGAGCGGCTTTCAAAATTGTCCCTGTTAACAATAGAAAGTGACTTTGTGAAGATGTCCAAAAATTCAAACTTTTACGACGAAGTTATTTCCGACATCGCAAAAAAGGAGAGGCGGATTAAACTACATTGTAAATAGGTAGGTATGTGCATGTTAACTACTTAACAAACTCTCTATTTCGCTGCGGGTTCAATCCTCGCCACCGGCGCTGGCAATGTCAGTGGATATGGTTGTGTGTCTGCGTTTTTTTCATAAGTGTAACCCTCGCCCGTGCAGCTTCGGCTTTGGAATCGGGGGTTGTCTAATTTTTTGTGGTGTTTTTATGTTTTATGTTTATTGAGGAGTGGCGGTCCTACAAGTGTACTTTTTTCTAGATATCATAACTTTGCAGCTTTCGACATTTGTTTTAAAATGAGTATACGGAAGCCACGCCCCTTTTCTTAAAATAATTTTTGCCTCGCTTCGCTCGGGGCCTCGCGCTACCCATCACTCTATATCACAAACTGCTGGATGTCGTTATATTTTGTTTGTTGTTTGTTTTATATTTGTATTTTTATTATTTGATCTATATTTTATACCTTATTTTGACCATATATTGTAACAATATACACTAGTAGCTTTGTCAATAAGAATGTATTTCTTAGACAATAAAGCATATTCATTCATTCATTCATTCATTCATATTATTGAGTGCTGTGTACTGTACTTTCCAGAATTGCATTAGTTTTTGTTCTTGATCTGTGCTATTTTAGATCCAATTCCTTAGCTACGCTACACTGACGAGGAGCAGTAACTCTGAAACACGTGCCAGTAGCTGCATAGTTGTTTTTGCGATATATGGCAATAGTGCTTGTTTTATTGTATTCTATTACACTTAATAACATATTATTGGCGTTAAAACTTCTCTTGCTGACAATTGAAACAATGGTAAATTCATTTTAATTTGACAACATGAGCTAGAAAACAAGTTTTAAATTCAGTTTTATATGTAGTTATCGGTCGAAACATTTTGTATTAGAAGATATTCAAAATGAGGCGTAGAAGGGATGCGATTAACGGTGAACGGTGGCCGAAGTCGTGTCTTGCTGCATATCATCTGCATCGTGTCCTGTCACGGCAGACTTACTTGTAAATGTCAACAATTTCCGAAACACACAAAGTCAATTTGCTTGTCCACAACGAACAAGAAGAGCGTGACGCCTGAAAACTATAAATCTAAACCAGGAACAACTGATACTTATATGACTAACCCGTACCAAATTTAGAATCATGAAATTGAATTCAAACTCTAACATTACTGTTTTGAAGAGGAAGCACACTTAAACGTTTAAGTGTGTTGGGAATAAGATAATTCTTCCTTATATTATTAAAATAATTTGACAACTAGATATTAGTTTAAATTTTTTATTGAGTGAGTGCTTTTAGATTGATTTAAAACATTAGTAGAACTTAACGTTTTACACATCTTTCGGAATCTGGCTTACTGCATCAACAAATTATTCTATCAATTCACGGCATACAAATTTATCACCAGAGGTAGGATTTACCAATCGGATATGACGTAAAACCTGGGTTGGCTTTAAGTGGTTATGTGTCAGATTTGCATGCATATGTATATGAAACGATATCTTATCTTGAAATATTTTTTAGCGAATTCCATGTTATCCAAAGTGATAAAGTCAATTTATTATAAGCACTCATTCAAAGAGAACTGGAGTTATAGGGGGATGTACTTAATAGTAAACTACACATAAATATTTTTCGCTGCCGGTTACAAGAATAAAAGTATATTATTAATATCTGTTCCAAATGTTTTGTAGTTAAACTTCGGCGCCTTTCGTTGAAAATCCATTTATATTGTTTGAAGGACCGCTCGACGTCAACAGATGTAACTGGAGCATACTGAAAATAAGTGTAAACTTTCGCAGTCACCACATTCATGTCCGGTGTAGCAAAGTCTACTTCTTTTGCCGTTTAAAAGGTCTATTACACCTGTCATCGTAACAAATCCGGGATTTTTTTAAAACAGTTTAGAATTTTGTTTGTACCCTCGCAGCAATTTCTTCCTGTAATTGAAAAATATGTCGAAGATCGAACACAACTTTATGCATCAACTGTAGTAAATTCTGTGCTGAATTAATCCGTAGAGAACGTGAAAAACTTCCGTTATTTCAAAAGACCTTTGCTGGAACTCGTATTGAAACTCTATAGGGTTCTCAGTCAATTACTTCCCATTACTAGAAGAAATTTTTCTATTTTTACACTTCTAAAATATTTTTTCTATAGTTGAAGGCACTCATCCTTTGCCATTATCATTTTTCCAAAAAATGTCTAAAAGTGATTGTCAAGTTTCGACCACGGTATGTTACATCCTATCATAAATTCCACTACAAGTTATTAGTGCAGTCTGTAAGCCACCTACTTGTTTTGTTTTTGAGGAAATACGTTATTAATATTTGTGTTGCATGACCACGAAATTGCTTTGTTACATCTAGTGCAATACAACTGTCTAGATCAAATTGTAAATCGGCAATATCACGAATCCAAGAAGTTACTGTAGCTTCCATCGGTTTAGTATGTTGTGACATTTTAACTGCACCTTTTTAGTATCTACACCCAAATGATTCCACGTTATGCAAGATACTGTTTGATCGTGTTATATATTTTCTCCCCTCCAGTAATGTAAATTACCAGTATACTGTAATTTAAAAGAATCTATTACGAATTACGTTTTAATTTAATATAGTGCAATCCCTAACAAAACTAAGTTCCATGAACATTGAAAAATTAAATAAAATGCACTCAAATATGTTTTTAAGTTGGGACTGTTTCAGTAAGTGTTTGCAATATATTATATTTTATCTGTAAAAGCCATCCCTGGGAACCGATCGGTAAATCCCACGTATGTTTATTACATACTTCAATGATGGCCGTCGCTAGGGGGCAGGGAGGGGTGACCGCCCATCTGGCTTTTGACAGGTAATGAATGTTTTTCATTAATATATGGATAGGTAGGTCCTATAATAACCAATCAATTACATTGCTAAATAATTTTAAAAAATGGGTAAATAAACATTTACAAATAAATTTTATGCAATTTTTCAATCAACAATATACAAAAGTATCTGCAATAAAATTCTTTGTTTAAGTAACAATTCTGTACCTTTGATTTTTTATCAGTTACAGAAAAGGTGCAAGAACAGCGCCTGGTATGGTTTGGACAAGACCGTATTAACCAGGTTCGCCGTTAGAGTGCTTGCCGCCCGTGTGCAAATTTACCCTTTGTCGCCCCTCTAAATATATCTTTCATATCTCTACTTTGCCACACTATTTAATATTATCATCAGAACTAAAAACTGATACAGACATAAACAATAAACTGACAAAAATAAAATAAATACATTCTTAAAATATTATTGGCTAGATAGGTACTTTACATGATATATAGGTGGAAGATGTACTCGTAGAGTTGTAGATGTGTGGAATAAATGAAACGTTTTTAAAGTTTTTCAAACATATTTTTTAACCCTACTGTTTATTAAAAGAGCAATTTTCACGCCGTTTTAAGAAATTTTTTTAATAACATTGGTCAATTTCTCACACATTTCATGTTCAAGTAGGGCTGATAGTCTTTGTTGACTCATGGAAGAGCGTAAAAAGTCCTAAGCTTCTCGTTCGTCAAAACAAAGTAGGTGCAATAGATATAAAAGCACTTGCTTATTAAAAGCACTGATACCTCCGGACACAGATAAAAAAATAAACCGAAGCGTACAAAGGATAGGTAATAATAATTATCTTATATCTATTGGGTATATTATATCTATTGGTATAGGATGTGCTCCTATATAAATGAAAACAACATATGCTTTCTTGGCAAAAAAAATCAAATACCAACACCGATACATTGCAGTAATGCCAACAAAACAATTTATATTTATTTATTTATATTTGTATCACATATTTTTCAGAAACTTATTTTTTTATTCTACAAAAAGAAACGTATCTTCTAGTACTCACTGTGAGAAAATCTTCAAACGCATTTCTAAAAAATTTTGCTACTCTGCCCAGAAATTTTGGAAGCGACGCCCATGTATTTTCTTAATCCTTCTGTCGTTCATTTTAACAATTCTCATGTTAATTATGTAAGTACTTACTTATTGTAAAATCTTTTTCTAACAAAAAACTAGGAATATACAAAATGTCGTAGGTATATAACAACTAGGTACTAGTTTTTTTTATATATTTTTTTCACATAATTAAAAATAACGTACAAAAATCAAAATATCACTCAAATAACGAAAAAATAATAACAAACAAATATAAAACTATCTCAGGGTAGGTATTATATCGTAACATTTCGAAATCAAAGTTACCTTGAACTTTTGATAAGCCAGCAGGGGGACAGTAGTCCGACAAGCCCTTTTATCTAGCTGTCACTGGATTAATATAATTTAGATGTATTATACAAAAATAAATTTTATAATATGCGGAATTTCATACGAAATTAAAAAAAGTATTGTATAAATTGATAAGCTAGTTTGGATGTTAAAAGAAATGTCTCGGTTAACAGAAGTTCAGTTAACTAATGTAATTAGTAGGGCTGTCAAAAATGTTCCATGGGACAGTGGCGTACGCGAAATTAACCAATACGAGAAACAATAAACTGTTACAATTTATAACAATGTATGTAAAACTTACCCTCTTAACTAGCTTCATGAACTAGCTTGCTTATCACAAACTGGAGAAGATGTGTAGCCATTTTGCAGCATCAGGTATGTTTCTATGGTTGTCTCCATGAGTGATGTTCGCTTTGGTGAAAATATATTCTTACATTTTGAAAACGACCGTTCGATATCTACTGATGTAATACACGCATACGTAAAATAGTCTTTGAACGCACTTAACGGATCTGGGACTGCACCATCACATATTTGTCTTAATTTGGTAAAACCGGTGTCTTTATTTAACACACTTGCGAACTTTTCTTTAACGCGCTCATTTGTTGCGTCACCTATAGCGTGTAGCAGTAGATTTACTTCATCCACTATTTGCAGTGACTCCGCTAATGACAACACACTGTTTTCTAATTTTTGTATGCTTTCATGTAATGGTTTATAGTTCTTCGCAATATTTTTTAAAGCTGTTTCAACGGAAATATCTTCGAATTTGGTCTGGCTCTCCTTAATAGCTACAGCCTCATCTGGATTGAATTGTAATATCACAGCTTTTATTTGTTGGAAATATTCAGCATAATAAAGAGCTGCCTGCAACCATGTTCCCAAATGTAAGCCGGACACTTGCTATGAAATGCACGGAGACGTTTAGGAGATTTAAAAACACTTTTTTTGTACTTGCTATTAATGCATCTACCTCTAAAAAAAATTTTCGAATAGTTTCTGCCACAAGATGTAAAGCATGCACTTTACACGTAACATGTATAAACGTACAACCTTGTTCTTGCAAAGAACGGCCTACCGAATGCATTGTCACGGCGCCATCAGTCACAAACATCAACACATGACTTTTTGACAGTTCACATTTTTCTAACGTCTCCAGCACCACCCTGGTAATTGTTTCGCTAATACATTGACTTAGTCCTTTGCTAGCTAGTAACAGTGGAACTGTCGGTTTAAGAGGATCCAGTACTCGTACTATAACATTTAAAATAGAATTCTTTTTATAATCTGTTGTCTCATCAACAGATAACCACAGCCGTATATTTTTTAATTTACATTCATCTTATTTACCATGTCTACGTATACAGTTGGTAGATAGTTACATAACGTTGTGCGACTTGGTAACTTCAAGTGGGCATTGTATTTATTCCAGAACTCTCGCAATGGTTGTTTATCGAGTATGTGCAGCGGAACATCACAGGCAATCAGCATTAATAGTAAATCAAACATAAACTGTGTTGTCGAAGGCACGCCATTTTGTTTTATTTTTATGGTGTACACTATTTATGTGAAGTCCACAATCACGCTTATCCCAGCACATCAAATCTTTCTCGCACACGTTACAAATTATTCTAGCACCATCATAGAATAAATCCGGGAATTCACCTATGAATTTATTCACTTTGTCAGCAAATGGCCGTTTTCTACCCCTGCGTACGTCTGCCATGCTTTATTATTAAATTAATATCAACAATACAGTACAACAAATAAAATAAAAACACAAAAACAATATGCAATACGCCCAAGTGACTTAACGTGTACACAACTCGAAAGCTAATAATAGACTGGACTGGAGAAAGAGTTTCGCGGTCAAGGTGAATGCCGGCTACAGTAAGTACATCTGTACTCTACGACCATGATACACAGAAACGATTTGCAGCTTTAGTAATTAGACTAAGGGAACACGGTATTCATAAAGTATATTAGTTTTCCTGGATCCCATCAAGAAATTAAAAAATATTAAGGACACAAATATTATAAAAATACAAATATAAATATAGATAAATATAAAATCAATGGACATACATATACCAGTACATGATTAACAAACAGTTATTATTTTATTAATCTGATCGTGAAAAAGTTACCCATCAGATCGGTTTAAAAACCCATGTATGCTATAAAAGCTTCATTTATTAATATATGTTTTATTTTATTTTTGACCATCAAGTTGTTTTTAGTATTCCTGATTTCCGTTGACAAATTATTGTATAAAATAGTGCAGTTATAGAGAGGTGACTACTTTTTATAAGTTGCTTTGCAAGAATTCGTAATAAGATGACCATGAATGATTATGCTCGGATAAATTGCATATAAAAATGTGTTCACTCTTTTTAACAAATAATAGACATTTAAAGATAAAAACTGTAAGAATTTTTTGTTCGCGTTCCCTGTATTCCAAAATAAAAATTAACTTCATTAATCTTTTTTGTAAAATGAACACTCTTTGAAGTTCCCGGGCACATCCCCAGCTAATTATAATTAAAAAAATGAGAGTATGCCAGAGAATAGTTAATATTTAGCAATCCTGACACATTGAGACAGCGTTTCATTTGCCTTATGGCATAATATGCTTAAGTTTGCACAGACGCTTTCGACATGCGCGTCTCATTGTCTATGTGGGTACCTAAAAATTGGATCTTTTCATTAAAATTAATGTTTTGCGATAGACATGTAGCATTTGGCAAACTTTTCTTTATGAAATACCTAGTTAATAGCTGTACCAAAGTAGTCTTTGGCTATACTTTAGACTCGTTAAGTATAAGCTGGTTGCTTTGACATCAGGTATTAAATTCATGCATTATGTTACCAACTGCAGATTCCAATTCCTGCGGAGTATCGACTGATATCGAGTGATAATAGTATCATCCGCATACACTGTTATCAACCTGTTGATAATATAGCCAGGTAAATCGTTTATGTATGCTTAAAAAGGTAGGAGGCCCAGAACAGAGCCTTGAGGTACACCAAGTTTAACACCGTAAACCTCGGATCTAGCCCCATTAATATTAATGATCATATTTCGCCTTTCCATGCACGACTTAATCCAGTACAGAATATTTACTGGTAGTTCAATATTGATAACTTAGTAATTAGTAATTCTGTGCATACTATGTCAAATATCTTGGTAAAATCAAATAGTAATGAAACGACTAGTTTGCCATTGTCTAAACTTTCATAAACATAGTTTAACATTTAGCATGTGGTTGTTTCAGTCGCCCTATTTGCCCTATATATTCATGTTGTGACGTGCACAATATGTTGTTTGATTCAAGCTATGACGTCAAGCGATTAGAAATATTTCATTCTAATAGTTTGGATAAGGAATTGAGTAATGAAATTTCCTGTAATTGTCGATGAACTCAGTATTACGTCATATCACCATATTCTTAGCTTTGTTGAATTTATTCGCTTTGGAGATTATTCTGTAATAAGAAGAATAGTTATCTCATTTTAAAATCTCTTACAGAAACTAGAAAAAATGATTAACACTTTTAAATCAAAGGAAATAAATCCTCCTCAAACGTGACTTGATTTCTTTTTTTAAATTTTACACGCTTTTATTTCTTTTCCTGTAAAATTTTCGTGTAATCGTGACGAAAAAAAATTTTGATTATCAGTGAAACGAGATTAAGCAGCTTAAGTATAGATTGTGTTTAGTTATTATTAAATTATATATTTTCCATGAAATTAAAAGAAAAAATTAATTTTTAAATATGTAAATAATTTAACAATAATGAAAACATAGTAGCATTTTCCGACTGAGTAAATTATATGGGAACTTTCTCTGACTTATTCTTATTCTGAGTATTATTTTATTAGGTGATATTTGAAAAAAAGTGATTCCGTTGTCTTACCTCAAACGAACCCAGGGACATCTCAGTTCAAAGCGGTGATTTTCAAGTGAATTAGATTGACGTCGGTGAGTACATTATCTCTGGTTACCAAATCATCAAGCATTTCTTTGATCTTGATAACATTGAACGAGAGAGAAATTAGTAATGTTGGGGCGGAGCAAGACTTTTCGATGTTAATCTCTTAAAGTCATCTGAGATATGGCGATTGCTATCATCGAATTGTGCGGATAGACGTCACAGTTTGAATGCTAGGACGACTTCTAAGCAGACGAAGGACTGGTGCATTAACGAGGGCGGATACCGACTTAAAAGGTGCAGTGACTTGCGATTTTCTTTTATAATTTATTCATGTTTCAGCTTTTGTCTTCGCTATTTGGTTTTTGATAAATATATGAAATCATCCACTAAGCTGCGCTGCTCCTTTTTGCCTCAATCATGAGATTATAAATCTATTGACGAAGACTTCAAATGGAATGATTTGTATTTTTTTCATCATTCTCTTTTAAATTATTAGCTCGTAAATATTATCTGACTATATACCAGCATATTTATTATGCGAATGTCAAAATGTATTGGTTATTTTTACAAGGGACTAAAATCTAAATGAATCAAATTATTGAAATAAGAAATATATACGCACAAAGCGTAAGAATATCAGATTTATGGAATATTGTGTGGGCCAAAGGCAGTAGCGGCTGCTCCTAAGAGGCTCAGAAACTCCAGCATCCCAAGTTACTATTAGGAAAATGTAACAGTAATTAAATGCGGGATATATTTTTTTCAGTTTTTTCTTATATTTGATATCTTTTTTTAACATAGTTATTACCCGTTTGCGACGGCTATGTGTACAATAAAGTCGCATAATGTACTTACCGTCAACCTATAACTCTAACCAGAGAGTATGGTGCAGGCTCAGCTCATATGAGCCATTCTTTCCATAAGGAAATATATGAAGAAACGAACCGAGCGCGGATATTGCCGATCGCGCAAAACGGTTTTTACAATGTGATAGAAGGCTCAAGTTATCAGAGCCGCAGTGTGCTTTTAATGTTTATGTAGTGTAGTAGTGCTTATATCGTTTCGTCGGTTTCGCTCTCGATATTTATTTGTGGTTTCACTGTTTTCAGTGTTTTTGTGTTATTTTAAGTTAGTTGATGCCAAAATGACTGAGAATAGTATAAATAATATTCTGAATGTGAATTTTAAAACTCTGCCGTTACCAGAAAAAGAAAAAAATCAAGAAACTCGGACGACCAAAATCAGAATTGGCTCTTAACCATCCAGACACGTACTTTCATGAGACATGTTTTAAGGAAATATACAAAAAATGTCAGTGAATTTGTGGATGTGATAAGTTGAATGTGCGGTTAAGTTATTTGGGGCCCAAGAGAATCACTGAAAAGTGATGGTATGTATAGAGTTTGTTATAGGGCCACGGGGGCGTTGAAAAAAATGCGTTTACATTCAAAACTTGTCATGGGGATCCTCGTAGAGCGAGGTTATGTACAGAATTTGGATATGGCAGTCTCAACCGATGTGTTTGTTTATGCTATATGGGACCACGGGGGCCAAACGCTTCGAGTTTCAAGTTTGGTTATGTTATGTGAGAGCCTCAACTCAACGGGTTCTACCTGGTGCACTGTCACTTTCTCTAAGAAAACCTATATTTCACATGATCTATTACTGTAAAAATGCATTTTTTTTACTTATCCTTTTGTTATTGTTTGGGCCTTTTACTTCAATTATATTAATAGAAATAGTTATTTTTGTTGTTTCATGTTCAATGAATATATTGTTCAAATATAATCATAAATACTTTATAATGCATATTTGACCCTTAGAAAATATCCAATAAATTAACAAAATATCTTTTTTTAAACCTAAACATTGCTCATTATTACTTATATTATATGTTTTATGTATGTAAATAATATATATAATATACTACCACTGGATGCTGTAATGGAAGAAAAGTTTTAAAATTCATGTTATTTAGAATAAACTCATATACTAAAATAATATTTGTTGGGGTAAAAGAAAATATCTGGCAACACTAAATTAGTATTGTTAGAGACACAGTAGTTCAGATGCAAGCAACGACATTTAAAATTCTGTTTTGGTGGAGTTACGTAACTCAGTGGGTTAGATGCACCACATATCAAACATGTAGATGCACCTACAAACACCGTCCCATCCCATCCACATCTCCTTACAAGGCATAGACACATATTCCTACTTCGACCCATACCGCGGACCTACATACAATTTTAATTTTCAAATTACTAAAGGTTTTTTATTTTCAATTTAAATAACTGTTCTGTTTAACCATTTTCATCTAATAGTAAGGATCGCGAATTAAAAACGACATTTTTGGATGAAAAATTTTTTTAACTTAAACTTAATGTTTGTAATATATCGCGTGGGTTGGTACAGGAAAGTGCCTAATTAAACATCACCAACAACAAAAGGCGCACCATTTGCTTGGAAAAGCCAGAACATCGGTTTCCAGGACCGTAGCTGTCTACGGTTTTCCTCCTTTGGGTTGGCAGGTCTAAACATATGCACGCATATTCACTGTAAAAAACCTTCCTCCATGTTTAATTGTCAATAAATTTATTCAAACTAGAATTGGAATTGAATTGCGAACAGAATGGTATAGAGTTGTCGACACCACTGTGTAATTCCGGTTTTTGTTCTTTAAAAAGTGGTATTTAAATTTAATTGTGCGACATATTTACGTTCAGCGAAACGATCAAGTTACTAAAAATTATTTTGAGCAACTCCGATGTTTACTGCTGATCCAGAAGAGGTTCTCATACTATTTGTTCGTGCAATTGAGAAGGAGCGATAGTAAGTAAATACTCTGAGCATTAATTTGGAGCAGTTAACCTCAATATTCGAATCAATAGACGTGCAATACACATCGTTGTTATTAATTTACCCTATATATGTAAAAATGGCTAAAACGTGTTTTTTGTGTGACTTGTACGTTTTACATTTTATATTTTAACGTTTAACAATTTTCATTGAAGAAGAAAATGATGACGAATGTTCCGAATTTTAAGATCAAAATTTTACTTAGATGAATCGGATCCGGCATAATATTCATTAATTGAGAAACTTTTTTATTAAAATATGTTTGTATTTATATTTTATATTCATAATAAAATCCTTTATTTGCATTATTATTTTTATTTAGAATAACATTTTATATACTCTATTATCACAAATAGTTGTTATATATACACCTACTTTTTTTATATATATAGATAGATATTATTATATAATATCTATGCCATTATATATTAACTTATATACGACTTTGGCTACACTTTATATATATCTATATAGTATCATATATACATCTATATATATATACATATATATATATATATATGTATATATATATATATATATTTATTTTACACTTGTAATTTTATTTCAAGTCTATGCCAGTTGCTCCGATGTCTACTGCTGAATCAGAAAGATGTTTTAGCTCAACTCTTGAAAGAATAAAGACATTTTTAAGAGTACTATGTTCAATAAAGAACAACTTAATTCATTTTATTCAAGAGTCAACGTTGACTCTCAATTAAATAAAAACAGTTTTTAAAAAGTCATTCATGTAAATAAAAATATAAGATATATATATATATACATATATATATATATATATATATATATATATATATATATATATACATATATATATATATGATTAAATATGATTTGAAGGAAACAACTACTCAGCGGGCAAATACCCCGACCTGCATTGAATTACACCTTCAAATCATGATAGATCGATAGCCAATATCATTTGTCAATTCCTAACCAGACATAGATCGATTTCGAACTTATTTGTTCTCATCAGTATGCCATAGGT
The DNA here is from genome assembly GCA_029963845.1 of Rhamnusium bicolor. Lineage (NCBI taxonomy): Eukaryota > Metazoa > Arthropoda > Insecta > Coleoptera > Cerambycidae > Rhamnusium > Rhamnusium bicolor. The sequence goes on along the minus strand of JANEYF010002630.1, from coordinate 44,221 downwards.
TATGGAACAGACAAATGATAGTGGCCAACCTGCTAGTTATATACTAACTATGGTGAAGTGAATAGTGGTGAGAGGTATGAAACTTCTCATATGGTCTGAATGCTACTATCCGACCGACATTCTCGATGTCTCTGTGGCGGATAGCGACTTGCATCACAGCAAGTACCGAGAGCGGCGACCCCTAGCCCAAGTGGACTAAACTAATGTGATTAAATATGATTTGAAGGAAACATGTTTCCTTCAAATCATATTTAATCACATTAGTTTAGTCCACTTGGGTCAAGGGTCGCCGCTGGTACTCTCTGTTATAAAAGTCAGCTATCCGCCAAAGACATTCGAGGATGTCGATAATATCTCAGACCATATGAGTTTCATACCTCTCACCATATATATATATATATATATATATATATATATATATATATATATATATATATATATATATATATATATGTGTGTGTGTGTGTGTGTGTGTGTGTGTGTGTGTGTGTGTGTGTGTGTGTGTGTGTGTGTGTGTGTGCGTGTGCGTGCGTGCGTGCGTGCGTGCGTGCGTGCGTGCGTGCGTGCGTGCGTGCGTGCGTGCGTGCGTGTGTGTGTGTGTGTTTATATATGTGTATGTGTGTGTATGTATGTTTATATATGTGTATGTATGTATATATGTATGTATGCATACGCGTATGATATAGTAATATAAATATTTAAGTTAAGTTGTAATTTACGAACAAAGATAATTGGTTCCTTTGTAAATTTTCCTTTCAATGTTTATTTATGGCAATGCATTTACTATAACAGATTTAAATACACATAAAGATTACTATATTTGTATGTAATTTGTAGGAATATAATCACAACAAATATAATTTTTAAAAGATAAAATCCAGTTGCTTGTAGATTTTGTTGTATCATTGAATATTCTTTCAATCCTTTTAAAAATTATACCGTTTTTAAACTAAGTTTCTGTGCCCAATCCTATTTAAATAAACACATTAAATTAAGATTTTGATATTCTCCGGAAAATGCTTTTAACTGAGCAATCTTTTGTTTAAAATAATGTAAGTACAGTTACATTTTTAATAATATTTTTGTAAAACAAACATTACAAATGTGTGGTTACACGTTTTAAATAATACCTCCTACTGGAATTATCGGTAGTTATCCATTTAAAATTAGTTTCTATTATGTTAATGGAATTCATAATAAAGATTACGACCACAACCCAAATAAGATAGTGATTTGTTTCTTAGTTGTCGCGTGTCAATTTTGACGGGTTTATGTGTTCTGGCGAGAAGTCAGTGTTTATGAAATGCTCTAGGTGGATTTAAGTGACCATCAGCCGGAAGTCTGGTTATATTTTACAACTTTCTAGGCGCCTGGGTCGAGCCTAATGAATCAGACAATATGAATTTTGCTACAAGAAGGGTAGGTATTATAAATTGGGAAAGTTGTAAAATTTTATACAGTCAGTGTATAAGGCGACGCATTGTCGGAGGGATTAGGCGAGTACATTCGTTCACCATAAGATAAACTATTTGCGAAAAATTTGAAAAATCTATCAACGGAAAATATATAGGCAATTTATAATTTTTAAAAAGTCATACATATAGGTAGATAGTTTTAACTTAAATAAGTTAAGCATTAAGGAAACTGTTTGACCACCTTAAAAATAATTTAAAATGAGAAATTGTATTTATGTTTTTAAATTTTGTTGTAGAAGCTACTGTATTTTTTTTAGAATTCAAGAAAAAAAATTAAAATCTAAACAATTATTTCATCAAATCAAAATAATCTTCTATTCTATTCTATTCCTACAATATTATACATAAAAATTCGTAAAAACATGTTCTCATACTAATTCTGTAAAATATAAGTTGTATCTTGTACTGTTGTATTTATATTTTGTCTCTAGATGCAAAAAAATATTTAAATCCCGAACATATTGAACAAAACCAGCATATTTTTCGTATTGTTTAGTTCTGTTCCCTGTCTACCAGTGTATATGCTTGATGTTCCACAGGGGTCAGCATTGCGCCCACTTTTATTTATTTTACATAATATGAAAAAATTTGCTAGGTATAGGTAATATGTTTTTCGAAGAAATGTTATTTAATGCAACTATTTAGTGATTTTTAATTCAATACATCTTCAGCAATATATTTAATAAAAAAATGTGATGTTACTTTAAATATGCCTAATTATATTAAACAACATGTCAGATGGTACAAAACAAATGAGCGGCATTGCAAAACTAATATTTATTTGCTTCCATTAGATATAAAACATTGAACTTTTTTTGAAAAATAATACACCATTAAAATATTCTTATCTGTTGGCCATCTATACAAAAAAATTCGTTTAGAGATTGACTATTACCGTTTTTCAACGTGATCGTTTTCCTTTTCATGGAAATTTTTTTATCTTGTCCCAACATTTACGCTTTGAAGAGGAGTTTACATAAATATGTACATCGAAACATTTTATGATTTTACGTCATTTTGGTTCTTCTTGTGTCGTTTTGACAGTCTTTTCATACAGTATTATAAATAAACATTTTTGTTTATCTACTCTTATTTTATTTACATGGTATAGATGTTTATTTAATCCGGAAAAAAGTCCGGATTCTTGGCCAAAGTTGTGGCCAAGCCTATCTATACAGTTGGTTCTAACTATTCCTTCTAACCAATTGGCAATCACGATGGAATAAGCGGTTCACCCGTCTTTTTGTGAAAAAAAGGTTTAATTTTGAGTCTAATCAGTCTTAACTAATGATTAGATGGAGATAGTGTTCTTCTATTCATTGAATATATAACCAGTACAGTCTCTGGCGAAAATGTTGAATTTATATCACGAAATATATATTTTTCTGAAATCATCTTCTTAGTTAATCAATAAATAACTTTTATATCTATATTTTATATTTATACTGGAAAATACAAGGTTGATCTCAAAAATAATATACAATATTAATGTTCGTGGCAGAGACACATTAACAATGCCTCTGCATAGCACTTCCATGTTTCAGAGATCATTTTCGTACAACGCAATTTATTTATACAATCAACTAAACCTAGATTATAAAAAGTATACCGTTCCTAATTTTAAAAAGAAACTCAAAAAATATCTTTTAGATTAGCAGTTACTTGGCAACTCATTTTAATTCTTGATATTTTTTTCTCTTTTTTCTTACTATTTGTTTGCATAATTTTTGGGATAATCTACTCATTACTTTTACGTTTTTACTTTCTTTCTTTCTTTTTTTCATTTTTTTCAATTTAATGTTACTATTATTTATATTTAAGTTTTTTTATGTAATTATTTACATTGGGTTAAGTGTAAGAATAGCCCTAGAGCTAAACTTCGCCCAGGGAGTAAATTAATTAATGTAAATTTATTAATTTAATAAAGACGTTTTATTATTATTATTATTATTATTATATATATTCATGGATCTAGGACTTAATTTTAAGAATGAAAATTTTATCTTGCATATTAAACTTATTTGTACAAAACAACAATTATTGTAGTTTAGATCAGTATTACGACCTTTCTCTAACAATTATTTCAGATCCTTCTTTATAAGTCCAGACTACTCCGGACTATTTAAGTTTGAATACCGGTATCACCATCTCTGGGCACATTTGGAATTATCTTTTCCATTGGCGTAACAATATAAATCATTCAGACACATTTACTTTTAAAAAATTAACAATATGGTAAAAAGGTGTCGCTCGTGCTGACATGAACATTTTGTGGTCCAGTATTTTGAGCGATAGATATTTGCATAAAAATGAACTATCTATGTATATTAAATCTACTCTAGACCTGAAAACTAATGTCGTAAGTTTCAAGTTATTGTGTAATTATTGTAAAATGTACTATTTATTAATTTTACATAAATTTTATGTCATTAATTATATTGCATATGCTCACAAATTGTTTATATTTTTGTTTTTACTCATCACTGTATAAATATATCATTGACTAATAATAACTTACTCTATCTTCCCTACAAGACCTTTATCTTTTAATATGACCATGACCGCTATTTCGTGAGAGTATATTCCACACCCTCTGCTCCTGCTCTTTAATTAGTTTTAATTTACGGCGTACTGATTATCACTATTGACCCGTTAGTTTGACTTTAATAAGATGGTGTGGGTGACGGCGTTTGAACTAAAAACCAATAAATCGCGCAGATGTTACGAGAAAACATCTGCGATGTCCACCTATCATGCATGATTCAGAGGTGAGCTCCTACGTCACGGGATACACAGGTAACAATTGAAAGTCTGCTTTACCGCCCCTGTCATCTGCTGATTGAAACAAATGAGTTGCACGGAATAACCGGAACATCAATCTTTACCGCGCTCTTTCAATTTTTCATGGGGTAATAATGAGGTAACACACGCTATCACCAGATCATCATTTTATGCAGTGGCGTTCGCCTGAGGAGGAAAAATGGTAGCGGCAATCTTGCTCGCAAACAAACGCTGTGATTCAGAAACAACTGAAAATGTATCGGTGTTTTAAATTTTAGTAATTTTTCAATAGCAATAAATATACCATCTTTGGCGAAGATATTACGTATAAACATCTGTCGTCTTTCGGCAATACGTATATGCACAATAACTGTTTTAAATACTTTTAAATACATTTAAAATACTCTTGTTTAAATGATGAATTTACGCACATGTCACATACAAGACTTTATCTATTTTTTTGTCAAAAACTAAAGAAAACTTAAAAAGAAAAACTAAATTAATGAATGTCAAACGGTTATCATAATATTTTTCTGATACTCTGCTAAATGTGAAATCAATCATGCAACGTAGTTATTCGTTACCAAGCTGGTTGTTTACAAACGACTCTTCGGTGAAAAAATATTTCGTTTGAAGCAAAGTTTCATCTCTTGTATTAGTTAAAATGAGTGAATCGGATATGGTTCCGTCAGATATTGAAAAACACGAAAAATCGCGTGCCAAGGAGTTGGCCTACGACCGCTTTGGAATATTGTGCGAGGAGAAGTACCTAAATAATATTGCTGATGAAAAAGTCCTTCCAAGAAACACGTAAAGTTCAAAATCCTCTTCTTTGTGGTGTAACTAGTTATTGTGAACTGTAGTTTCTTTAATAAAAAATGTCAAAATTAGCAAGTGTACAAACCTGATAGCTTTTCTTAAGAAAAAAGAAAAAGTTATCAAGCAAAGGCATGCAAGGTTTTTATCAAACACAATGTTTCCAAATTCCTAATAACGCAAGTTCCTAAAGTAATGTATTACGTTTCCTATATTTTTCCATTATTATGCTAATTAGGTATGTTATAATTGCATTGGCAGGTGCTTGTCGAAACGAAGAGCTCACAAACCTTACCGTGGAAAATATCAGATTCAAAGGAAACATCATTCAATTTATATTAACTACCACGGAAACAAATATCGTCCGAGAGTTTTTTGTAATGGGTGAGAGGTCGAAGGATTGAATATGGTCAACATTAGAAAATACGTCAATCTTAGATCTAAGAATGTTAGACATGGGCGATTTTTTGTAGCCTATAGGAACTGGGCATACTGCAACCTGTAAGAATAAATTCATTTGGAGCCATGCCAAAAAACATAGCTTCTTATTTACTGTTGCCAAATCCCCAACAATGTACTAGAAATGGCTTCTTAAGACACACTGTTGGCTGATCCAGGGGCAGATATTTTAACATTAAAATAACACGAGGGCTGGAATTCTAATGTAACGGTCGAGGGGTATGTTGAAAGGTCAGATGAAAACAAACAAAATATCAGGAACAGTTTAAGGACGAAAGGAACACATTGAAAATAACAGTAAAAATGTCCAACAATCAATTAATTGTGTTACAAGATTCTCAACAATCGACTGGTACAAATTTAATAAATTGTAAAGATTGCACAATAAAAATCAATAAAGTGGATATTTGATTTAATATACTTACAATATTTACTTTTCCCACCAGTGCGAAAATGAACTTCATTTCTCATAGAAATGGAAAATGGTGCTTTTGTTATACAAAGCCCAAATACACCCTGGGCTGACGTAGCGTTCCCATATACAGACTCCCAAACCCATTTGTTGTTTGATTTGATGGTTAATTACGATACCTTATTGCCATTTTGATAAACCGTTGTACAGAATTTATATTCATATACTCTAATTTCGGAATATGTGTATACAATCGAATGATGGAATGATAAACATACGGTCGTAAGTCTGATTGAACCAGTTACGAAGCTGAGCCCTGACACAGTGTCCCAATACTATTAGGCTTGATTGACCCTACCGTACTGTTGGAGATCAAAAGGGGATGAATAAAATGAATAGTGTGACTGATAGCAAGACACTGTCTTCTAAAACATGTACGTATGTACCATAAAGGTGATGGTGATCCTATTTATCACAAGTATATAGTAGAAGATAAAACCTTTCACATTTTATGTATTTCTTACCACTTGGGTATTTTAGCTATAAACATCTCGAGAGGCAATTTTTACAGCTGGACCTACTCTAAAACAGTCTACTCTTCTTTGCTTACTTAGAGAGCACTGGACATTTTTAGGAAGTAGGTACTATAAGTCAAGAACATTGATTATTATTATTTATGAGTAAGGATGTTTGGTTACTTATGGTTTTTATAGTGATTTACGTTGCCCCTTATTTTAAAACATGTGCGCCTATGATCACGTATATAATACATATCTAATGTTATACTTAGTGTAACTATTTTGCTGTATATTTTGAATAATGGTTGTAGGATTTTAAGCGAAAGGGTCTACATACATATAAAGTAACATGATAGATGATATTTTCTAATTTTTAGAATGTGGGGAAAAATTGATTCGTTTCACATCTCTTCGCCTGACAAATGATGATAGAGAATGCTTTATAGGAAACAAATTTAAACATATCTTTCTGAAATATATTTTAAATTATGTATATAGGTATATACTTGGGAAACGACGTATTGTCATCATTCTTCAACTGCACAGGGCCAGTGCTTCAAAAGCAATTATTTTTGGCCAAAAATAAAACGATGAAATTTTAAATTTAACTCAAAAATTCAAGTTTGTTATAGTAATTTTATTAAACAGTTTTGTTCTATCCTTATAAAGATTGTTCTTATTAATGACAGTGATTGTCTCTGCCCTGGTATAATATACACATCAACATTTTAATAATTATTTATATAGGGTGTGGAGCCATCTCTGGGAACAATTTGGAATTATCATAGTCCATTGGCGTAACAATATTGTTTTAATTAAGATTAAGATATTCCATAATGTTCATAAAATTTTAACCATTTACCCATGTGAAGAAAAAATTTATTATGTATTGTTACAATTCTTTTTTTCTGATTTTTCATAAATGTGAAGTCCTAACATGATTCTAAATTTCTGTTTAATGATGTACGCAATACAAAAATATACAGAAAAATACAAAATATGTAATCATATTTGTTCATTAACCTCCTTATATGATATGCGAAATATATTTGAAATTGGAAAACATAATAAAAAGAAACACAGTAAACAAAAAAAAACGTAATACTAAATTTCATCTTCTGATGTATTATCATCGTCTCATCGTTATCATTATAATCGCTTTCTACAAAGTATCTTCTTCTAAATAGACTTGCTTCAACCAGAGATTTTCAACACGAGTTCCAACATTTCTAGATACATTATTAATCAAATTACTTACATTTATAAATAATTAAAACAAAACTATTTGTTGGTGTCAAGAAAATTGAAATGTATAAATAAAATAACTAATTTGAAAAATACATAAATTTCACACAATTTTTTTTTCTCGATTCAAGAATAACCTTTTTTCTGTATAGTAGTTACGGACTTTCTTTAATGAAAAGTAGCTATAAGCAAAGTAGCAAAGTACCGGGTTAATGATGGCTGTTGCAAACTTGGTCTATCGTAACCGCGTGTGGAGTGTAGAGAGGTTCCTGATATCCCCTGGCTCAGGACCTACCGTCAGGTGCCCGAATCCCTCATGCACTTTCGACATTACAAGTGCTATAATACCACATGACATGAGTCACCCGTATGGAGTAGAGTAAACGCCAGTGCTGAATTTCGTCCGCGGAGATACTGAGCCTGAAATGTCAAGAAATGCCGTTTATACTGGAACAACTCGTTCCAGACCGTCAGCTTATCTAAGCCTCACATAACCTTCCGCGACCATCAATCCAAGGTGATGTATGTCGTCGAACATAATTTTTAGAGTTGGAAAAATCGACCAAATAATACGATCTCCGATTCCAGCTCCAAGTGTTGTACCCAGTCAACTCAGTCAAGATGGTCGTCCTAATAACCGGAATACTCGGAGGGATAAAGCATATGCTACTCACTAGATTCAGGACCATACCGGCCTGCCAAAGGTCATCTGAGTGGTTGGCAGACTAAATACGGAAGGCGGTCAATCTAGTTTCTCTCCACCTGCTTACGGCACATGATTCTGGCATCTACAGTCGCTAACACTACGGAATGTATGGAGTGGCTGTAGTCAATTTATTTGCGCAACTCCCATGTGAATTGAAGCCATCGGAGAACTGTCCGGCGTCAGAAAACCGACCGAAAAAATAATGGGAATGACAATGATAGTGATAATAGTAATGATGTTGGTCATGATAACGATAAGGATAATGATAATGATATTGGTCGTGGTAGTAATAATGATCATGACAATGGCAATGATAATGGTGATGATCATTTTGATATACATAAATAATTCTGTTCTGTGATAATAACCTGTAGATGGCTTGGTCACTCTGTTTGTTTGCTGTATCAAAAACAGCCCATTGCCTCACAGTGCATGCGTATGCTGGAACTGAAAAGATAAAGCTTCCATCATCATCCATCACCATCTTTCTGCTCCCGTTCTGGTTACAGTTACAGCTCTACATTGCTCCATATGAAAATAAGAAGTTCAAAGTTCAACATTCCAAACGTTTCAGCGCCAGCTCTGGCTACAGTTCCAGCTGAATGTGCAGCGGCCTTTACTCTCGGAGTAGATTAAATCTATTGAGAAACTATGTAGCAAAAATGTTATAAGTGGTCTATATTTGTCATAAGCTGAATAATTAATTAAAAATCATATGAACCAATTGTTTTAAGTAAAACCACAGTGTTAATGCCAAGTTTGATTTCTTTTCTTGTAAATTAGTACCCTTAAAACGCTTCAATAGATGAGAGCCACTTATTTGCATTTTTCATAAATTTGTTCCAAAGCAAGTTACGTAAATAGTTTCTTTAAAGAAATAATTGTTTAGCATCGTTTTTTGAATCCGAAACATTATAGACTGTTTTGTATACCTAATTCGCGTTTATATTTTTATGACTTTTTCAGGAAATGCCAAATACCGAACAGAAATTACAAGCAAAAAGACTAACTTGAGTTGAGTAAGTTTGTTTTAGAGGTGGCAGATGGGCGTATGGTCGCGTGACATAATCGGGGGATGATGAGCATGGTGGTGTGTTGTTAGATAGCAGGTACGAGTCGGATGACTTAACTGCGGAGGCCCTAATTACTGCTGCGACGTCCGTGGAGTCACGCTAGCGCGCTATCAGTGTCCTGTGCCCTCTCTGGCACGCTAAAAGTTAACTAACCCAACTAACTTATTGCATGCATATCGTTAAGTCAAATATTAAAATATGTTTTTAATAATTATTTCATTTCCCGAGGGACGGGGCAAACGGAAATTGTTTTAAATCGCAAATCAATAAAGCCCGTTTCTAATTTCAGGACGGTCGATTTACATTATCAAGGATAATTCCATGCATACAATTTCGTCCTTCATCCTTTCTACAGAATAATTAATACAAATGTAGGACATTTAAAATATATGTAGTTTATTTCAAACTTATTTTCAAGATAAAAAACGTCGGCGTCTTTGATGGTGGTAAAGGGATCAACGAAGCCGACGTTTCTTACGTTGCAAATAAATGAAATAAATTGTAACTTTTATTGTCTGTTTTTCATTCTTGTTCGTATGATGTAATTTTAGAAATCACGTGAATAATAAAAATTGTGTTAAGTCATCATCAACATTTCATAAATTTGTAGTTTAAAATTAAATAAACACAAAATAAACTTATGTTTGATTTTCACAATTTAATTAACTTATGACAATTGTTTCGCCACACAGTGGCTTCATCAGATGGTAAGTACAAACAAGACTTTGTACTCACCATCTGATGAAGCCACTGTGTGGCGAAACAATAGGGAACTTGCACATTTTTTTTACTTCATAAAAATGTTCTACAATACTAAAAAATAAGATATGCAAAATATGACGCCTTAATTCCCAATAATAAATTTGTTATAAATTTTTAAAGTTTCGCGCGCGAGCGAACCGTTTCAAACAGGTTGAAAAGCGCGGGAGTAGTCGTGACATCACACCATACCACGACGGAGATCCCAGCACTCAACTGCTTGATTTCAGCCGTAAAAATACCAGCATCGCCATAAATTTTAAGTGTATAGGTACTTAAAATGGAAACAAAAACTCCTTATTTTAAATATTGCATTGTACCGTTGTGTAAGAATACTACAGTAAAAGTGCCAGATAAAATATTTATAATGTTGCCAGAAGATAAGATTCGTCTATCAAAATGGCTAAAAGTGTGTAGAAGAAATGAAAAAGACATTTCACAGAGCAGTAGGTCTCTACATGTGTGTGAAGATCATTTTAATGTAAGTACATTATTAAATACTATATGTCTATCTACTAGTTTTTCGCAGGCGGGCAATAACATATTCCGAATTCCGAATTATTGAATTTTAATTAGGGTAGGATTAAAGAAAAAAATGTGTATACAATGTTAGAAAATAAGATTAGTAGATAGAATGTAATTTAGTGATACTAAGTAAAGGTAATTTCCTGGTGCGAAAGTAAACAGCTATTTATTATTATACTCTTCGCAAATACGATTACGAAGAGTATATTGCATTTGATCGGGACATTTCTAAAATCGTTAATATCGCTCGCAGAGAAAAAATCATTTCGTTCGTCATCGAATTCTGAACAACTTTCAAAATGTCCGTCTGTTCATCTGTCCGTCCGTCTGTCTGTCCGTCACGTTTCTTGTAAGCACGATAACTAAAGAAAAAAAGTCCGTTCGAATTGAAATTTGGGCTATAAGTTAGTGTTAGCTAGAGGAAGAAATCCATTGTTTTTGAAAAAAAATCAAATAGTAAATAAAAAAGTTATAGGACATTTTATTTAAAAATATGAATCTACAGAGGGTTGCAATTTTCAATGTGCTACTAAAATTGAAGTAATTTTCTAAAGACACCAAAATGCTGTAAAATATGCTACCACAAATTTCGCCTACGCAGTCGGCATCATCGGGAGATGAAAAAAAAATTGAAAATTAAATATGTGATCAATATATTAGGTATTGTAAAAATGAATCTTAGTTTATACTATAAAATATACTGCCACGCGTTTCGCCAATACAGTCGGCACCATCGGGAGAGAAATTAAATATGTAGTCAATACATTAGGTATTGTAAGAATGAAGTTTATAAGACAAACACAAGATTCTTTTCAAAAAACTGCGAAGAGTATCCTACAGAATGTGCAACAATTATATAAAAGTTCAATAACACTACTGTCTGCGAAGAATAAAATGTTTACCTCTAGTATATATAGTATATTGCAAATACCTTTCCCTTGTCCTTTAATTTATTCTATTCAAATCTTACATTTATCTATTATGTGAATGATAACACGACACAATTACTTATTTCCCTTGCCCCAAAACATAGTACGAAAATACCTACGATAGGTAATTATACATTTGCGCAACATTTCCTTTGCAGCAAATGTCTTCTATAGAGACACTTTACGCGTGTGTACAAAAAAAAAACACGAAAAATATAGAAGTGGCTGTTGTAAAGAATTACCCTAAATTCTTTCAAACATAAGACTAAGTCTGCTAAAAATGCTTAGTTGCGACTAAGCATTTTGTAGTTATTTCTTTTTATTCCGTGATCAAGTCATAACTATTTTATGTTTATAAATTATTACTAAAAGCTAAAAAAATCATACTTCTCTGCCTTGACCCCGTGGACCTCTCCAAAGGAAAAACTTTCACTATTTTGTATAAAAGATGCCACCATAAACATATCCACTTTAGGCAAATTATCAGATTGGCCCTTTGAAAAACCTTGATCAGTCATTTTAAAATATCTGTACAACTACAATAACCGGTACTATAAAACACAATTATATATTTATATCAGAACGGTCACTAACAAATCAACCACAGTCTTATAACACCGGTAAACATCTGATTGTATTGCTTCTCGGCGCGACGAATACCGAATATGGTATGGTGTGACGTCACAGTCAATAGTAGCTCGTTTCGGGCCACTTCAATTTTATCGCTGTTTAGATCCTTTATACTGATCGCGTGGAATTAGAAAACTTATTTTTTTGTGAAGTACACGTTTTATTACAACGTTACGCTATGTTTTTTAGTATTATTTATATTTTTTAAAATTATAGGCAAGTTCCCTATTGTCATAAGTTAATTAAATTGTGAAAATCAAACAAAAGTTTATTTTGTGTTTATTTGTAAAATGGATTTTCATCAAGTCAAGATTTCGAATCAATCTACTAGTTTAAAATTAAATTCCTAGAAGCATTTTTTATAGTTGATAGGTACGATAACGTATAAGAAAAGTTGGAGAAATACCATAAAAATAATACAGTTTTAACAACAAATACATTGAACACATCAAATTTTCAAATAATGTTTTCTGGGAAATTATGGTGTCCACTTCGATCTATTCTAGGATAACAAACCGTTTTCGTAAGTTCATTGACAAATACTTGTCATTCACGAGTGTTTTCAAGATATTCCTAGAAACTTTGCAGATGTAACTTGTTCTGTGTATTTTCGGTTGGTTCGAGTCAAGTATGTTTCTTCTCTAAGCTAAATAAAAGGAGTAAAATTAATAATAACTATTGATTTTGTTATTATTGTTATTAAACCAACCAATAAACTCAAATTTTTATTAAAGCATTCAGTATTTTTTGAAATCAATAATTTGTTCTTGCAATATTTTCTTCATCTTTTCCTGTATCATTGTAAATTAATAACGAATATTAGAAGTAGAGGATTTCTAGAGCGGATTCCTATACCGTGTTTTCATGTTTCTACACTACATAGGGCATGGCTACAGAACTGATAAAGAGCACAACATAGAGAACACAGAGGGTCTGCATCGCTGTGGCAAAGGCATCAAAAGTAAAAATAGATAATATAGCTAGCAAATAAGACATATAATGATAGAAAAATAAAACAAAAGGGAATTGCAATCTATTATATGTATTTCACTCAGTTATTTATTTTTTACTTGTACCTTTACCCATGTATCAGCGTTATGAAAATTTGGGGGTAAAAAAACAAAAAAGAGTTAGATGCACAAGGACTCCAAAAGAGTTAGGCGCGGGATTGTGCACGGGCATGACTGAATGCTTCCATTGTAGTGTTTTTAGATGAAAGCACCACAGCATAACACAGTAGCTTATTTCTCCTTGTTGCTAGGCCTCGCCGCTGGAAACCTTCAAGAGCAGTTCTTCTGACCCGTTATTCTGAAAAGCATCACGTATAGTAGTGGCCGCCAGAATGCCGTGTATGTTAGCAGCATTTTATTTTATTTTAAAATGGGGAACGATAAGAAAAGGGGGTTGCTTATGTAAAGGGTGTACAAATAAAAGTTATTGGTGTAATGAAAAGTTTTATTCATTTCCTCTTGATGTGGAAAGGTAAGTGAAATACTGTTATATTATGCAAGCATAAAACATATTGAATTTAATATAGGATTGTATTGTTCTGCAATAACAAGAACCATTAATGAAGTAATTTTAAGAATATAAATTGAAAGTATAAATAAAATAGGAAATAGAATAAAAAAAATAAAATCTGTAGTTTTGTATTTACAATTAGACGAATGTTCTTCTGCATCTATTTTGAATAATTTTTAAAGATATTACAGAAAAAATTTTAAAATTTGTGTATGTTGTAGACAAATTACAAATTACTTAGTCATCTTATGAAGAAAAGTTTAGTTTAATTTTTAAATTAAATATGTGCAGAATATCCAAAGGCTCATCAAAATTTGGATGAAACATCTTTATTCTGTTATTAATTACACAGCCTATGAAAATTCTAACTTGGATACCTTTGGTAATTTAAACATACAACATAATAATTTTATTGAATATATATCTCTGTTAGAAGCATTTTTTCAAATGAGTATTGAAAGTCTTGTGGTTAGAAACAATATTATTGAATATTTTATTGAAGCATGTTAAAGAAACAAAATTTTTGCATCCATGCGAAAATTTTCCAATAGCATATTTAATTAGGCTTTTCTTTAGAATAAGATTATTTTATACACTTAAACTTATTAATAGAAATTTTAAGGCCTGTCGACAAAATAAGTTAATTATTTGGAAAAATTAAATTAATTAAAAGTTCATTTCTTATTATTGTTGTTCCATTTATTTTTTTATTTTACTTTTAACCGTATGATTATATGAACAATTATTAAATCAAGTCTATAAGTCTACAATAAATTACCAATGAAATAATAATAAAAATTGTAATTTAAAAAAGCAATGCTAATTTAACTTAATAAATATTACCTCTACGTCGCATACATTTATGTTACTCCATTACGATTGTTTCTTCCATAGTAAAATACCTATTTAGAATGTCATTTATGTTAGAACACGTATACATCCTATAATACGTATAGAATGATAAACTATACACAAAGAATAATTTCTTTCATGCCCTCACAAGAAAAGTCTAGGGACATTTTTATGAATATACGTATTTCTTCTTTTAATTGATTTAGAAAAAAAAACAAGCAAATGTGTCTTTTATGCCGTATATTATTTTGTAAAATTATCCCTTGACTTTTCTTGTGAGTGTATATTAGGTATACATGGTATCCTTGTAAAATATTACGCCTGTGATGCAACCACCTGTATTCGAGTTCCCAGAGAGCTCAATGGATTTATGAATGAAATGTAGCTGAAATCATCTACTGGTTATACTGTGAAATCACGGTATATGGTACTCCATACTTACTTTCCGATCTTTCAAGTCTGATTTTGTCAGTAATATACCTCTTGAAGTTGGTGGGATCGTTGATGTGACAATGCTAACACAGATATAGTTTTCACACCCAGAACACTTGAACTACTAATCAACGATTGTAGCTTGGCACTTGGCGGCGCAGAGAGAGATGAAATATCGCCAGTGTGAGACAGAGACGAACTAAACCGCTTTACAGTGACAGTGGTTTAGATCACTGTGCATACAAACTCAAATACCAAGCTAGAATCGTTGACTAGGTCATTTCACGCGCATTTCTCCAATGAAGTTGGCTTCATCTGGTGAAACTAAACTTAGATCGAAACCAACTATAGTCCGTATAATGAAATCAGATACCGAAAAATGCCTGGATGTCCGTTTTTTTTTGAGGAGAAATAGCCGCTTGAGCCATAATTGAAAAAAACTGATTTTAGAAGATATAGTCAATATTAATCGTTTTCAATACGTACCTTAATATAAATAAAAATGTTTGTTTAGCGCTGAAAAAGCACTATTTATTAGGTAAATACGAATAACAGCAAACAAAAACAACGAATTGCAACAAATAACTGTAATCCCCAAAACCAAAACATATTTGACAGTCAATAAGCTATCGAGTTAAGCTTGTCTTGTGATATGGGTTTTAAAAATACAACCAATAGAAAAATTGTATTCGAAATTGGCGCGCATAATTCTATCTGTTCATAAAATGGACTATAGTCATGATCATATCAGCCTGACCTCACCGTTATTAAATAAACCATCTTTTAACGGATGCCGGTGGCATTTTATTTAAATTAAATATGATTTGAATGAAATAACTACTCAACGGGCAAATACCCCGACCTGCATTGGATTATACCTTCAAATCATGATAGATCGGTAGCCAATATCATTTGTCAATTCCTAACCAGACATAGATCAGTTTCGAACTTATTTGTTCTCCTCAGTATGCCAATAGGTTATGGAACAGACAAATGATAGTGGCCAACCTGATAGTCATATATTGACTTAGGTAAATTGAGTAGTGGTGAATCGGCTGAAGGCATTAAGTAATATTTTTAATTGTCATGCTACTAAAAAAAGTACTTTTGCAAATTTTGATTTGGAATTCTTGTAATCTTTTCGCTAGCACCCTTCTGTAGCTCCTAATTATCAAAACCAACTCAATAAAAAAATTAAAAAGTATGATTACAAGTCCATGAGTTCGTTAGAAGATAACAAATGTGTTCCACCCTATTTCCCAGGAAAACTCCAAGCATCTCAGGTGTTTTAAAGTTAAAAGTGACATTACTAACTTCTTTGATATGCGGAGGTATCGTTAAGAACGTGTTGTAGCTCTTGCTAATGTACTTTTTACGAGGCATTTCTCTCTAATTTGTTTAAATAATTAAGAGAAATTACCGAGTGGTGTATTTTGTTTGTGTTTTATTCATAAGAGCAGATGTGACCGCATTAGCTTTATACTTAACATGCTCCCTTCTATTTTGTTTTTTAACAGTTAATAAGTTATGTGATATTTTTGATATAAATTTCTTTAAGTCGAGGAACTTTAAAATTTTAATCTATCTTTTTAATTCCAAAATGGGAACAATCGAATGTTTTCGACATTGGCTATAAGGGCTGTAATCAAAATTATGTAGGGCAAACTAGATGATGAACTCAAACTAGATTTCAGAAGCGTATGGCTAGTTCTATTTTTATTTATTTTTTCTGGAATAGTTCTAACGAAAAAAATCAAAATCATTTATTTTGTTTATGGACTGGACAATGATGCAAAGCAGTTACTTTCAGATTATACTAAGTTGATATTCTCTATAAAAAATGCTACATATCTAAAGGGTCAAAAACATTTAAAAGATCAAACACACTATTACATTTTATGTCAAATATTTTGTAATAAATCAATAAAGTTGGATTCCTGGCTATAAATTAATTCTAAAATTGGAGATGAGACCAGTTTTTAAACCTTCTAGCTGGCGTGCTTTGGTTTTTTCTGCCTATTATTTTATTGACTACTGTATAATTTAGTTTCCCTTTATTAATTGATTTATTTTAAGTAGTAAGTAGCAATTTGGCAACAGACACAGAAATATGGCACATTGGAAATATGAGAAATGAGAATATCAACAAAAATATATCCAAAAAGCTTATAATAATACTCGGCAATGACATTGAATGAGTGCACTGACATACATACTATATTTATAGGTAGGAATACTGATGTGAGGGATCTCCCCTTCCGAATAAAGCCTCAGTCGGCTAAAAGCATATCTGTGTATGAAGTAAGTGAATTTGGACGGCGCGGGATGACGGTGACGTCGAATTGAGGATTCCCAGCGTTCTTTCCTTCTCTTTCGATGGGGACTTTTGGAAATATCTATATTCTAACGTTTGAGGTAAATTACTGTGGATTTTTTGCATCCTCCTTTATTGTTCAGACAAATGTAACGCAGTTAAATTGATATACAGGGCGTCCTGAAATTCGAGGTAAGTCTCTTAAGCAGTGGCGGTTCGTGGGTCAAGAGATAGGGAGGTCAATTAGAAAAGTTTACTGTATTGCCTACCTTTTAAAGTGATTTAAATTCCAAGTCGATCCTCCGGTCTTTTTGAGATGCAAAGTGGTCAATTACTTTTTTCATTAAAGTCTTTTATCTTCTTTATTAATGCCCTTTCTATGGTAAGCATAGCTAAAGAAGATAACCTTTCCTGACCCATGATATTTCTTAAAAATGTCTTTATTCTTTTTTAAGGTGGAAAAACAACCTTCACTTTCGACGGTAGTCATAGGGAGAGTACACAAGATTTTTAACAGTTTGACACTTTCAGAAAAATATTGCACAAATTATTGTTAATAAAAACTGTAACAAAGCAACTGCACCTTCACTATTGGAAAAATCTTCTCGGCTATATAACACTGCTAATGATCTAATTCAGTTTTAAACTTTGGGCAGACTGCATGGATGTCTCCTCCAAATAGTTTCAAATGATTTATGACTTGATGTCTTCAATTTTACTATTAAAAACGCGAATACACTTATTTACTGTTATGACATCGATATTACATTTTTGTAATTGATTGAACAATATATCACAATGAGACATAACTAAATGAAAAAAATGTAACCAGTAAAGAAAATGTTCATTTTGTAAGTAGTTTTTTAAACCAATAGCTTGGTTTAGAGTGTTGTTTTCTGATTCATTATCAATGATTTTTT
This sequence comes from Rhamnusium bicolor, assembly GCA_029963845.1. NCBI lineage: Eukaryota > Metazoa > Arthropoda > Insecta > Coleoptera > Cerambycidae > Rhamnusium > Rhamnusium bicolor. The sequence goes on along the minus strand of JANEYF010002630.1, from coordinate 25,854 downwards.
TCTAAACAATCTAATAATTCTGTTCGATAGGTATAAACAGTCTCTATGTACTTTGTATTAAAATTCCATCATGTTGGAGCCGCTTTAGATAATCTCACCTTAACAACATTATCTAACACGGCTGTTCTTTTTGGCGATTTTCCAAAGAATGAAGAAAAGCTATGTAAATTAGCAAAGAAATTTTTATGCTTTCATCCTGACTTGGTGCTTTTTGTAAAATTAAATTTAGTTGATGAGCGTAACAATGAATAAAATTTGCTGAAGGATAACTTTTTTTAATTTTGGCTTGTACACCTCCAAAAGCACCACTCATTACTGATGCTCCATCGTAACTTTGTGCTATCAATTTTTCAGGACTTCCATTAATTTTCAGACATTCTAACTCTTTTAAAATTACATCTGTCAAATACTGCCATGTCGTTCCTTGAGGCTGAATAAATTCCCAAAATCTCTCACATACAACACCGTCTAAAACGTATCTAAACACAAAAACTACTTGTACTTTATTCATAACCCAACTTATGTCCATCTTTCAGTTTTAATATATTTTGTACAACACTCATATTTAATAGTAAACACCAAAAACACTGTTTTACTTAATTTCACGACAAGTAGAGATTTACTAATAAAATGTTCACAAATAAAAACATTAAAAACAACGCGACAGAATTTACCGACCAACGCGTACCTAGTCAGCATGAAGACTGCTCTACTAGCGAACTTCGTGCGTTACCGTTTCCGTAAAATGTGTCAGGGACATTGTCCCCGCCAGTGTTTTCTGTCTCTCTTGCTTTCTGACGATTCGCGCATAAGTGTATTTCACTTTAATTCGTTGTAAATTCGGTCCGTAGCTAGCTTTGAGGACAAGTTGAGGACTGACCCAAGATTTTTAAATTCTATAAATAAATAATGTAATGAATAGAGGCTCGGTGCTCGGAGGGGATACGAAATTCTGCGATCTAGATATTTTAATAGTATTGTGCATAGAATGAACTAGAAACTTTAATATATTTTTAAGAATATTAAAAAAAAATATATTATATATTTTTAAACTTCAGAAAATGAATAGTTCTATTTTTTTATTTGTATGTGGGAGGTCATTGACCAAATGACCCTACAGAAGAACCGCCAGTGGGTGACGCAACAAATGAGCGCGTTAAAGAAAAGTTCGCAAGTGTGTTAAATAAAGACACCGGTCTTACCAAATTAAGACAATATGTGATGGTGCAACCTCAGATCCGTTAAGTGCGTTCAACGACTATTTTACGTATGCGTGTATTACATCAGTAGATGTGGAACGGTCGTTATCAAAACATAAGAATATATTTTCACCAAAGCGAACATCACTCATGGAGACAACCATATAAACATACCTGATGCTGCAAAATGGCTACACATCTTCTCCAGTTTGTGATAAGCAAGCTAGTTCATCAAGCTAGTTAAGAGAGTAAGTTTTACATACATTGTTATAAATTGTAACAGTTTATTGTTTCTCGTATTAGTTAATTTCGCGTGCTTTTGTCCCACGGAACATTTTTGACACCCTAATTACTATTTAGAAAGTTATAAATTGGAAATAATACTGGGCCCAGAGCACAACCTCGAGATACATCAATTTAATATCTAATAAATTTGAATTAGCATTATTAAACATTAACATTACAAATTGAATCAACTGATATCTATCGGTGAGGTATGACATGATAAAATGTTTGCTATTTTACGAGAATTTATAAGAGCTTAATTTTGTTCCTATGACACGCAATCGAACGTGTTACTAAATTCAAAAATTGAGGATGTACTAGTTTTTTCTCTCTTAAAATTTTTTAATTATCCATATTGGCAGCTTGCAAATAACTTACAATTTTCAAATTAACTGGTTATTTGCAAATTTAACACCATCTCAAAAATTTTTGCAAAAGTAGCTATAATGGAAATAGGTCTGTAATTTGCAGGATCGTCAACACAATATTCTTTAAACATACATGACATTTTAGACAGTTTCAGAATTTTTGGGAATACGTTATTTCTTATAAACCGATTTAAGTTTACTGAGAGGAGTGGGAATAAAATATTTAAAATGGTTGAGCACTTAGTGTGACTAGAAATCTTCTATTGTAGCTGCGGGTTCGGATCACTCCACTGGCACTAGCAACGTCCGTCGGTGGAAATGGTTGAATGTCCACGAATGTTTCTAAATGTAACCCTTCTAGATGGCTATAGATTTGGGGAGTTGTCTAGTTTCTGTGGTGTCTATTTATTTATTTACATTTATATTCATGCGATATGCATTTTTAATTATCCTAAGTTTACTAACATCCAAAAATACTATTTCAGAAAATGAGTAAGTTTATAAGATAAATAATGTTTGTCCCCACCGTCTATTAGAGACTTCTCGTCCTAGGGGTGTAATTATAATAAATATGTTTCCTACCGAGTGGATATCAAAGGGAGTTACTGGGCGATCAGTGAGCACTAAATTTAATTACGTGTTATGGAGCACTCTCGACTTACCAATTACCCAGTGACGGGCTCTTATTGGGTTATATAGTGACACTATTACCGCACAGAAGGGTTGTGTTATTGGAAATAAGCTCTGTTCAAAATTATATCTAATTCCATCAAGATGTTGCCCAATTCTTAATACTCGTATGTATCTAGTACGAAACTTTTTATAAAAACCTAACTGAAGAAATTGTCGAAATTAATTTGCATTTATATTAAATAAGTATAAAGTCATTGTCAGTGTCAAAAAAATCATTCTCCTGGTAATATGCGCTTGTAAACCGTAAATAATTTGGAGGCCTACAGTCATATTTTTAATTAAACTAACTGTATTACTAAAGCATCCATACTGAAAAAAGGGCATATCAGTGATTATTAATTTTGTAAGAAATGGGAATTCTGCCATATTAAAACAGGCGCGGGGACAGAATTCAATCGAGTTTCGTATACTAATATGAAGTAAGTGGTTTCAAATATTCATAGAGACATAGGTATCTAAGATATAAGTCTTTATGTATAGTAAGAATTAAGACCGGCCCATGTCGAATAATAATATTTTTACACGGGAGTAGAAATCGATTTATATGGTGCCAAAATTGTGACAGAAGTAAAGCATTTCGTCCTTAGAGTAAAATAAATGCACAAAACTTCCTAGAGGTTTCCATTTGATACCCAATAATGAAACGAATATTGTAATTATTATTTATTAAAATTGATAGTAAATGGTTACATTCTCATCTAGAGACCGAGGTAGTCTTTCCAATTACGGACTTAGAAAAACTCCCGTACAACTAAAAAAATGAGATAAAGATTGTAAAATGCAATGGCACATGATTTTTTTAGGAATTAATTATTAACTTTCACTCATGTTATTTTATTGTGTTTTACTAATCCCTTACAAAACACAACACATTATATATGTATTCGCGTAATTAATTGAAACATTGAAGTAACAAACAACTATATTTTAAATATGGGTGTCGTCACGTTACAAATATAAGCTGTAATGTCATCTTATAAATGTAAAAGATTAGTACCCAATTACTAAAATGTCTATAATAATTTTTTTCTTAATTAAACTCATACGAATTACCTAAAACTAAATCACAAAGTTAGTGGTACCCGTGTGAGTCCATAATACTAAGATTATTAGTGTATAAATAACGCCCTTTTTTTCACAAACTCTTTATTAATGCTACCGGTTTCGTGGTATTTACACTAAACGTATTACCACATCTTCCGGCAACAGACTAAAAATTGTTTAAAAACATAAGAAGAAAATAGATACAAGCGAAAATTGGCGAATATAAGGTTAAAATTGTAAAGATAAAAACTTACGTTAAAATACAAATATACAAAGATTTGTCCACATTTAAAAGAAATAAAAAACAAAAAAAAAAAATACATCATTTAAAAAAATTATTTTAGACTAAAGTAAAATATCTAATGTGACTAGCACATAACTTTCTTATACCAGCATATATTATCCTGATCTAAAAAAATCATTCTATTTGATTCTTCACTTACCTCAATTAAATTTTAATAGCGTACCTTGTAATGTTTCATTAAAATTTTTATAAATAATTAATTATCAGTGTCATTCGATAATGTCAATAATAATTCATGTCATATATTTTAATAATATTTTTTATTGACATTGACATTTTTGTGACTAAAGACTTTCAAACGTCAAACTGTTAAATTTATCCTAACCCGTTTTGTGATGCCAAATGTGTAAAATATTTCAGTTTAATCAGCTTTATTTAAGGACTTGGAAAATATATTTTTTCGCTTGATATGTAGACATGATTTATAATCTTTCATCAAGAATATATTTTTGTTGTAACGCCAAATACAAAAAAGTTTGGGTCCCATTTCAGAAGGCCAATTTTGCTCATCACCGAATTTTTCATTTTGGACAAGTGTACCAAATTTGAAAGCTTTATCTCAAAAACTGTGGTTGGCTATCGCGATACTACAGACATGCGGACAGATTTTTTTTCATAAAGTTATGTTTTTATTATCTGATGCCATTTTTTGTTTGATTAAATCTACGACTTCATTGCGTGGTATGTTTGTGAATAAATTGCTAACATCAAGTGATACTAATATGTAAGTATTGTCTACATATACATCTTTAATCTTATTGACTATATCAACATTATTGAAAACAGTATGGGTGAACGGACCCCGGAACTTATTTTGCAAAAAGAAGAGTTTTGGGGTTTGGGTGTTGGTTGTTGTGGTTTTTTTTAAACTAGTTTTAGAATTTTAGATATACTTTCATTTAGTGTTATTAAACTTAGTAGTAAGAATCCTCACATGGTGACATATACTGACAGATCACGTTATATTTCAAGATAGAGGTCCTCACATTCACCTGTCATTAATCTATGAACAGATGATATATCGTAGACTGGTTAATTTGTTTTAACTTTTTTACTTTACAGTCTAACATAAATTTTTTTAAAGTGATGTATTTTGTTGTTTGGCTGTTTATTGCTTTTAAATGTGGACAAATCTTTGTATATATTTTAACGTAAGTTTTATCTTTAAATAAATAAACAAGCAGACATACGGGTAAGACAGAACCCCCACCACCTACATACATCGCCGTTGAGTATTTATGGATCCAACTATTAATGAAATTTGGCCTACGTATATGGAATCCCCACGAATTCCCTCAGACACACACAGTCTTGAACGCCAACTACCATCACAATTTTGTTTAGTTGGCGCAATGAATGTTGTACGAATGATCTACGTCAATTTATTTTTCAGTTATTAGGAACTATTGCGGGCCATATGAAACAAAAATTTCAAACAGTTTTGAATAATAATCCAGAATTTAATACTATGTCAAATAGTGGACCTTTTTATGGGCAAAGAAGTGAATTTTCCTGATTCTGATGTAAATTGCTTCTTTGAGAAACTTTCAGTATTTTAAATACGTTCCAGTTACGTACGTAGACGAGGAACGGTCGTTTTCCAACTACAAATTATTAATAACATGCATTTATTCCAATGGCACAAAATAATTGTTAAGTGCAATAGTGTTTCTTTTGTTAAATGTTTAGCGTTCATCTAATTTTGGACATTACATAAATCACCCGTCAAAAGTATAAGGTTAGATATTGTCTATTTTGTATTGTACATCATTTTTGCATAGATGTGTTTGCACACAAGCTGATTTCGCATCCGATATTCGCGAAATGATTACCTGAGTTACGGTTTCTACTATTACAAATAATATTCAATAGAATTTCATTAAATTAAACATTTTCGTTAACTACTTAGATTTATAGTTTTTTGAAATGTAGTTGCATCTTGTAGTACTTGATTTGTTATATTTGCTTTATTTTGCACTGAATTTTCGATGTAGCCCTCAGCAGCTGCCATCGACTTCCAGCCTCCATGATGCTTTTAATCGTAATATCTGCTCTTGTATCCTCTAATAGAGTTGCTGAAAATCTACGTAGAGTGACGTAGACAATTGAGGTTGGATTTGCTAAACCTAGGTAGGTAGTTATTATACTTGGTATTTCTCCAAAGGTGTTTTTGTGTAGTACATTTTCCGGTCTTACAAAATAAAAAAAATCGATGTTTGGTGCGAGGGAGACAAAGTGTGGCGTATTTACGATATGGATTGAATAATTTCATATTTCCTTCATTTTTTGATTTGTAGGTTCGGGATATTTTAGTCTTTTACTAGGTATTGTTATTTTTAAAGATGATCCTACATCTTCATTCTCATCAATTTTTAGGTTTTTAATTCGTCTCCCCGGCGCATGCACCTGCAATGTCGAAGATCTACGCAATCTACAAAGTAAAAATATATTAATACATAATCATACCTACATAAATACTTTAATATAACTTTACCTTCTTCATTCAATATTCATCGATAGGTATTTGTTTGTGACAAAAAAGTGTCAGATTGTTCCCTTGTGAACATTTTCGATTTTTTTGCTTGATATCCGTCAGAATGTCTTCAAAAATACCACCAGCTTTGTATATTTACATATATCTGCGTTGCCATTCACCATCCTACAGGATTTTAACATAGAATATTAATCCAGTTAGTAGAGACAAAAAAAAGGCCTTTGCCTTAAAAAAGGTAGGATAGAAACCATTATGATATTATGTTGTTTATTTCGGGACCTTGATGAAAAATCCAAATTTTCGACCTTGGGGGGAGGTGTGAGTCGCTACCTCGAATAAAAGGTGCAAAAAATTGTTTTTTTTTTTTTAAAATAACTCCGCAGCGGTTGATCCAACGACAAAGTTAAAGAAGACAAAATTCCTTACAATTTTGTATATACATTTTGTTTGTTAAGTTAAATATGTAACGTAATGAGCTAAACGGCGGAAAGATGAACATTTTCCAAAAAAATCGTCAAACTCCATTTTTGTTGTTAAGTTTTAAAATCAAATTGCACTATATAATTTTTAACGTTTTCCACACCATAATATGACGAATTCTATTTCAAATTGCAGTGATTTTTTCTTGTTATATAGAATTTTCTTAACGCCGCGCGCCGGCCGCGTAGTGGAAATTAGTACAGAATATTAATAATAGCGCGTGGATGATTCAAGTTTTATTCTGGTTTTTTTTTGTAGATGTTTCCTAGAGCAGGTATTGACCGTTTCTCGTCGGTCCTTGTTTCTTTTGTAATTGTTGAAAATGGCATCCCCTTCTCTAAAGAGAACGGCACAGTATCACCGCCCGCGGTTGTGGTTCAACACACATGGGTCAGTGATCAGTGTTATTAACCCTACCGATTTTTCGGCAGATCTACAGATTTTCAATGAATTCTACCGATCTATCGATTCTCATACAAATCCTACCAAAAATCAGACAGTTTGAAAAATACATAACATTTCAATCTGCTTTACAGTTTACAGTGACCTGTATCCGCATCTATGCATACATATGTAATTGTATATGAGAAAAAAGGAGAAAAAGGTAATAATATAATCGCGAAACTGGAACACGTGTGGATTACACTTCATTCATTTAAACTTTGCAGTATTCGGTTGGACTTAAGTGAGTGAAACGTCCAACTTACGACCGCTGCTTATGAAATAAAATAAACATGAAAATGAACCGCTATAGGAACTTTGCACTTGTGTACATCTGTCTGCCATCTGCACCAAGAATCAGCTCATTTTGTTTATTATCCTTAACCTAAGCAAAGTTAAAGTGAATAGCGTATAGTAGTAGTAGTAATACTGGGGATACCTCGATAATAATAATAATAATAATAATAATAATAATAATATTTATTTATTGCCCAACAGATAAAATCCAATTACAGGACAACTTACAAAAGTGTAGTATTAAAACAGTATACAAGAAATGTAAAAAAAATGTAAAAAACAAAAGAATAATGTAAATATAATATCATACATATTTTTTAAAAAATGCCAATATAAAAAAAATTACACAAAATCACAGATGTAAATACAGTTCAAGACACACTTAGTAACTATTAGCAAATTAATACAAAATAAATGCATCAATAAAGTTGGAGTATACTTTATATCATTTAGGTGAGATTAAGAGAAATAATTATTGGCAATACTCATTAATTCTTTTAAAGAACAGTGGTTAATATCACATAAATGGGATATTTTGTTGAAATTATCACTCATAATATAGATCGGAGATTTAACAAGCATGTTGGTTCTGGCATGACTGAGATAGAATGTCTGATTAATTCTTAGGTTCGGTCTGTGAATTTGGAAGTTAATCATTGATAGTATGACTGGTGCATCTACAGTATTGTGTAATAATTTATACAAAAACGTAAGACTTGATAATATTCTCCTGTGGTCTAAAGTTTGTATTTCAAACCTGGAGGTTAATAAATCATGTTCAATACCACGCGCCGGATATATCCCATCGACTTTAAATGCTAAAAATTTCAGGAAGCGTCTTTGCACACGTTCTAGCAAATTTGTATAGGTATTATAGTAAGGGTGCCATATCAATCCACCATATTCCAGTTTAGAACGCACTAGCGAAAAGTATAACGTTTTGAGGGCTTTGATATTGGTAAAAGTTTTACAGTTTCGCAGCATAAACCCTAACATCTTAAGTGCGGATGCAGAAGTTAACCTAATGTGTTCGTTGAAGGTGAGTTTATTATCAAAATAAATTCCTAAATCCCGCATTAAAGTGCAACGTGAAAGTTCAGAAGAGTTGAAAGAGTAGTTGTAATATACGGGATCACTATTTTTTGTGTATGAACAAGTTTTGCACTTGGACACATTCATGAGGAGTTTGTTTCGATTGCACCAATCTTCGACAAGATCTATTTGTGTCTGTAATTCAAGACAATCGTTTATGTTATTTATGGCTGCATATAGTTTTAAGTCATCTGCAAAGAGGAGGCTCCCACACTTGAGAAGCGTTGTTAGGTCGTTAATAAATATAATAAACAGCAGGGGTCCTAGATTGGACCCTTGCGGGACACCAGATGTTGCTGTATATAAATTGGAATTAAAACCATTGTAGCTAACATAAAGATTCCTATCGCTAAGGTAGGAAGTAATTAATGATATTAAGGGATTATTAAAGCCGTAATGGTCTAATTTATATAATAATATAGAGTGTACTATTTTGTCAAAGGCCTTTGAGAAGTCGGTATATACTACGTCCACTTGACCACGGTTATCTAGGGTATTAGATATTATTTGAGTTATTTCTACTAGATTTGAAACCGTTGATCGTTTTTCAATAAAACCGTGCTGTTGGGGTGAAATTAAAGACTTTACTTGTGGGAATATGTAAGCATACAAACACATCTCAAAGACCTTTGCAAAGTTACACAATATAACGATTGGTCGATAATTTTCTATGTTGTCAGCTTTATCGTTTTTTAATATCGGGCATACCCTTCCTAGTTTCCAGACATATGGAAATGTACAAGATTTGAGAATTAAATTAAATAAAACTAGCAATGGGGGGCTAGGACATGCGCACAGTCTTTGACTACAAAACTTGGTATTCGGTCGTGGCCAGACGTTAATTTATTTGCTAGTTTCTTTATAGCGGCTATTACATCATTTTCATTAAAACTGATGATATTTATGCATGGAAAGTTTCCGCAGTTTACAGTATTCGAACCAGTGTCGGAGTCATCCACAGGCGAATATACACTTTTAAAATAGCCCGCAAAGCCATTTACTATGCTCCTAGGATCATTGTAACATGTTACATCATCATACATTTTGCCTGGAATTCTAGTGGAACCTTTTTTTTCTTCTATGTAAGACCAAAAATTTTTTGATCGATGGTGACATTGCCTTCAACTGAAATAATGTAATTGTTATATGCCACGGATATTTGATTTTTGACTAGTGAGCGTAGCCTTGAAAATTCTTGATAATATAAGTTGTTGTTTGATTTTTTTATATTTTTTGCGATAGTGATCTTTTAGTTTGATATTATTTTTTATTTCTAGAGTGTACCATTTAGGGTGCTTCTTTGGTTTACTACTTTTATAAGGCGGGACGTGTACGTCTAAAAAGGAATATAGTTTTCCATAAAACTCCTCACATGCAATGTTTGGGTCTGTATAACTATCCAAAAATGACCAGTCAGCGTTTAGTAGATCGTTATAAAGCCCCAAATAATTAGCTTTCCCTGAAATTATAGCTTTTATTATCTTGACTGACTGGGAAGTTGCCTAGTTCGTCAAAGCCTAACTTAAAGTTAATTATTAAAGCCGGATGATGGTTATCCTCTTTAGTTAAAGGTATAGAATCGCGATTAATTGAACATTCAATGTCAGTAATAACTAAGTCTAATATTCTCCCATATATGTTACGTGTGGCATTTAGCTGATTTAAGTTTGAGAAGTTGATGAAGCTATTCAGAGTTCTATACTTTGGATCGGCAAGATCCTCGTTTACAAAGTTCGTGATGTTAAAATCACCTATAATAATCACATTTGAATGATCAAAGATAGATTGTTCAATGTAATCGAGGAATATCTCCAATTCAGCAGTTGTTACTCTGGGTGCTATATATATTACCAAAATATAAAAAGATATGTGTCTTAATGTACATTTACACCCTAGAATATCTATAAAAGGTACTATGTTAACAATGTCAAAATTCAAAGACTCTACGATATATTCACTTCTATACGCCAATAATACACCACCCCCACGGGTAGTATTGGTTTCTTGAAAATGTCTATCACTACGTATTACCTGATACATTTCAGGAAATATTTCGGAGCTTTGAACATCATTTGATAGCCAAGTTTCTGCTAATGCAATAAAATCATACTCTGCAATACTAACGGATGCATAAAAGTCGATTATTTTAGAGTTTAAACCCCTGACATTTTGGAAATAACATTGAACATCGGAAAATCTGTTGGGCTTCTTTAGTTTACCGAAACTATCTTCGGAATACCTCGTACATATTTTATTTTCAAGTTCGTTTCGCCATCAGACATACGTTGGTCTAATTCACTTTTCAACTTCCTGTAGTGTTCCAATTGTCGTGGGGTACGGTCCAACGATATATTGATTTTCTTAAAAAGAATTACTGTCTCGTAGTGTTTTTGCTTTACGGATCAAATTGTGAACAGTTTCCTCATCACACAATGTTATTTTAATTGGACGTGGATTATTTCTTGTTGCATCGTATTTACCGAGTCTAGCTGGTTTAATGTTATCAAATGTAATATCAGAAGATAGGTATTGCAGAATTTTGTTTACTTCCCGTTTATCATACCGTAATCTTTCATCATTAGAGTTGCTGTTTATTTCGGCAGCACCAAATATTACCAAATTACGCTTTCGCCGATTCCTTTCCGTTATCTCCTGGATTATTTCTTCATAGTCAGCATTGTTATTAACTGCAGTGGGTTGATTTCTTAAGGACTTAAGGGATTCGACTTCTTTTGCAGTGTGAGTATGATAGACTTAAGATCATTAATATTATCTCCCAGTTGCGAACAATTCTGACAGGTATAAAGTTTTTCTTCGATTTAATTATTCTTGTCTCAGAGGATGTTAATTCAACACAGGTATTGGAGTAGTAATTTTTTGCAAACACAGCATGTTACCACTTTATGGTCCTCAAAAGATTTTTTACAGCATACACACAAAAGGCTGGGCATCGTCGTGGCAGTTGGTAACAAATTAATCAACGTGGCAACGCCGCGCTGGTTAACCACGTGCGTGCGTAGAGGTTATAGACATTAATTAACTCTTATTGTGTGTAACTGATGATCATAAATGGTGAGTGATAATTTTGTACTAATAAAATGTACTTACAGATAGTTTTCTAAATTTTCTGTGTAATATTTTAACCACAATAGATACTGTAAACAAGCCAGATACTACGCACTGTCGCACCATTTACTCTACCTCATAGTGGTGTGGAAATGAATTTAGTTTGGGTTTACAAAATTATTATAATTATGTAGTGAATAGCCAGAAAGAATAAAAAAAATAACAAAAATGGACGATTTTTTGGAAAATTCATATTACAAAAAATGGATATAGAAAAAAGGCAATGAATTCTGTCTTTTTTAACTCTGTCTTTGACATTTTTGTCGTTGGATTAACCATATAACGGGGCTCACTCTATCATTAAAATAGTTAAATCAAATTTTAGTGAATAAAACAAAAAACTAATAGCAGAATACATTTATTTAAAATAGGAATATATATGACTCTTTTCTCTGGGCGGGGAAGCAAAGTAGATAACTAGACAAATCAAATAAACTTAAGACTAAATGAATAAAAAAAAACAACAAAGATCTATATAGCAATTGCCAATTCAAATCATACGAAATATCAATCCAACTTAATTAGTTGTTATTGGGCGCCACCATTTTTTCAGTTTAAAATATACAATGAATACTCCTTAACTAATAAACAACTGGCTACCTTTAAAATATGGAAAATGGGCAGTTATCTAACCAGTCAATGCTAATAAACCACACATAAATGTACAGCACTTTAAATTAAGTTAGTCTAAATGTACTGGGCGGATTTGCAAGTTTTTACTATAATTCAAGTCGACAATTTATTGTTCACCCACAAGACACTCCAGAGTTTGATCACAAAGTAATCGTGGTGCCTCGGTACTTACAAGGGTTCGATGAAAACAGTTTTTCTAAATTTACCGGCCTTCGCCTATACATGACCATATCGGAACAATCTTATTTGGAGCTTTTGGGAAAAGAGTACGGTCAGAGGCCTTTCCTTTATCACACCAGCTACTTCACAACTTCTTAGCTCGTTAACGTAGTTCCAGGCAAATTCAAGGTAACGCACAGCCATGCCGCCAACTGGGCTCGTTCTGCCGTCCTCCGTTAAAAGTACTCACCGAATGCGTCCTTTCGCCGCGCGGGCGCGATGAACCTTCTTAAGCTGTTTTTTTTTATTCAGCGTATTGATATGCTTATAAGCGGGCAGTTTTTCTTGGTTAAGCAGTGACGTCATATATGAATGCGCTTCAATACGCTGTCAAGCGTTCTCTGAGAACGCTAATAAAATGTATTCAGGAGTGGGGATAAATCATCTTGTTATTCTTGTAGAAGTTGAATGTGAGGTTATTGATTTCTGTATTTTGGAATGTCAAACTTGTCAAATTGAAGCGTTCAATTTTTTGTGAAATCAGTTCCGTGACGTCATCGTACAATGCGCTGGTAAGCACACGTTTATTACGATTGATAAAAAAAAACCAGCTTTAGTAAACAATTTTTCGCACAGTAGGGGCGCACTACATGGGTAGTACAATAGGGTTTAATGAAATTATTTTAATCGAAGTTGGAAGTTAATCTATAACTCATCTAATTTATAAGGAATGTGGTTTAAATTATTTATCTTACAAAAACGGACAGTTACAACCGCTGCGGTTTTATTTAAAAAAACAAGTTTTTGCACCTGTCATTCAAGATGGCGGCTCGCACCTCCTCCCAAGGTCGAAAACTTGGATTTTTCATCAGGGCCCCGACCTAAACAACATATATCAAAATCATTTCTACCCCACCTTTTGTGGGGCAAAAAATCTTACTGGATTATATTGGGGCCATAGAGTGGCAGACTTGTATTCCTTTGATTTTTCATTAAAATGGGCCAGGCTAAGTTACATTCTCAGTGTACGTTTGTGCCCTCTTTGTCTTGTACCATTCTCTGAACCAGTTATACGCTTTATAATACAATTCGCTTGATTTTGCGGGTAATAAGTTTAAAACTGCCACGCTTCAACGATTTCTTGCAGCTCTTCTTAGTTTTCGTGTCCAAATTCAACATTTGAATTCAAAAATATTGCTCGTAAAAAATATCTGTTTTTATGAATCGTACGTTGCATTGAAACAGCATATATTATGTGTTTCTACTCCTCGTGGAAAAAATAGTATATACACTTCGGGAGAGAACGCAATTTTTCTCGATGTTGCTTCAAGTTAAACCTTGAGAAAATTAAGGCTTTTTTCTCCCTTGATCCTGATTGTATAATGTACTATTACTCGTCTATTGGCGGGATTATTTTTAAATAATCTCACTATTTATCACACAGCAGATTTAAAGAAAATGTAACACACTATTTCTTTCAACCCTCTCAAATAATGTAACAATTTTGTGATAATTTATGAAACACTAAAAAATACATTAACAACTAGAAATATAATGATAATAACATTAATAACTTGTTTTCAACATTCAAAACTTCTCTACAATTTGTCTAACGTGACACGTGGGTGGGCAGCAGTAATAAATGAATTAATATTGTGTAATATTTGTTAAACATGAATAATAAATTTATATAATATACGTAGAACACGGAATATCTTTGTGGTTCGTGTTGTCTTCAATAATTTATGACTTACAGAGCATCACCATGTCCGGTTATACAAACATATTGGCTAAAGTCACTTTTTGTACATAAGGTAATGGCAGTAAATCAATTATTATTAAATTATCAGATACTATTGACAACTAGCTGTGTTTACAGTGGATAAGGTAGTGATACACAATTAAATAGGCTAACAGAACGCATATAGGGAGTTATCTTTCACCTGATATGAAACACGGTTATCTGGAAGAGAGCACACCAAGTCACCAAGCATTAATTTCAATGTAGCCTCGGACATGCCAAATGCCATTCCTTGTAATTATGACGATAACGAAACAAAAATCCGGACAAAAGGTACTTGGTCCCAATTAGTATTCAACTATTAATCGTTTTGACCTGGGGCTGTCAAAGCATCACGAATAAATTCTAAGCTGGACTGTTGCTTAACAATTAGGCCATATAACTTAATTAGTTATCATTATTCTTGAATTATTAGAGCACGAGTACATACTTTGTGAGTAAAAATGGTCAGTTTTTTTTTCTGAGAAAATAGTAAGCAATTCTGCATTGTCAGCCAACGAAAACATTATTATTCTCAACGTATATGTGACGTAGGTTCGAAAATCGACCATATACTGAATCCTAAGTGCAAAAATATGTGAGGTCAGTGGAACCATCTCCAAGAAGATAAAATATATTTATAGATGAAGAAATGCCATCAGAAGAAAAGTTCATTCGTTCTATTTCAACGGAACAATATCTACCTTAAACACAATTCTAAGTGATCATGAAGAATATGAAGATGTAGCTAAAAAAGAGGGAAGCTATTATGGATAAGTCCAAAGCCTTATCCTGTTGCAAGAATAACTCGTTTTCAAAAAGATTGTCATCTTCCTTTAAAAGTTGAATAATCATGGGCTCTATCTCTTTTTCTAATAAACTACATCATTTCTTCATTTAAATTATCCGAAGTAAAAAAAAGGCCGATGATCTTCTGCTCACCCATACATTCAATTTTTACGATCTTTGGGTATGATATTTTTGAGATAAACCAAAGTAGGCGCCTGTTAATGAAAACCTGGGAAAGATGAACAGGATGGCATGGGTGAGCATTAGATTAGATTAGATTAGATTAGATTAGATTAGATTTATTTCCCAAAAAATTACTGTTACACAACAATAATAATACAAATATGCTTATATAGATATCTACATAACATAATTAGCCTTAATCAAAGCATAAGGGAAATAGCATTTACTTAAATAAGTTCAATCCTAATTAATATACAATACAGGTACATATGTACTTAAATAAGTTCAAACATTATGAGTATACAATGCATGGAAAAAATATTTTTGGAAGTAAACCCTTTGAAAACCTTTTATGGTTGAAATGTTGTAGTAAAGTATTCTTCTAGGTTATAGAACACGTAATTATTTAAAACTTTCTTTAGCCTAATTTTGAATAAGTTTTCGTTGTTTATGCAAGTAATAGAATTTGGTAAGTGATTATAAATTTTTTTTCCGGAGTATAAAGGACCTTTCCTATTTGTGACATATCTATAATTTGGTGCAATTAGTTTTAAGTTAGATCTGGTATCGTAATCATGAATATCAGCAGGTGTCGATATTGTGTTTCGCTGTCTGTAAATTTGTATAGCTAATTTATATATATAAAGATTGATTACAGTGGGTATACATAAGTTTTTTAAACGCTGTTCTACAGGATTCTCTTGGGCCAATACCACAAATTTCTCGCACAGCGCGTTTTTTGTGTAGTTAAAATTTTTTGAAAATAAGTTGCGTTTCCCCAAAATTCCACACCATATTGTAGTATGCTTTGAAAATATGCAAAATACACTGATAGTGCCGCTGCAACGCTGATATTTTCTTTGATGTTCTTTATTGCATAAATTGCATGCCATTACCGAGAAATAGCAGCTTGCTGCGAAACCATATATAGTATGGGGTTATCATAAAGTAAGGGTCTATTTTATATTCTTATATAGTTTTAAGAAATTATGCTAGTAGCAGAAAGTAAACAGAATCTAGTTGCCTCAATAATTGGATTTTAGTGTATCTATGGAAAACAAAAGAATTGTCGTGACAACTATTGATACAAGTGTCAAACGAAATAATCGTAATTTAGAGAATTGTTCTCAAAATATAACACGCGTAACGTAAATTGTAACAATTTCAATATGGATCTCCAAACAAGAATTGGTTTAGTGTAATGTTATTATGAAGGCGGTAAAAATTACACTACTGGATTACGAAGATTTCGTACGAAAATGGGTTTGAGAGCAGGGCCGTGCAAAATGAAGGCGTATCGTAATTTGATTGGCAAATCTGAAAGAACAGGGTCTGTAAAAGACTTTCCGAGGTCAGGGAAGACCTAGGATTAGTGATGTCCAAGTTGTAGAAGTTCTTCAGGAAAATCAAAACGTAGCCAATACTAATCCGCTAGCAATCAGTAGTGTGAATGCGATATCAAAGCGATTACAAATGCAATACACCACGTTTAGGGAAAATTTTACGGAAAATCCTAAAAATGTATCCCTATAAACTGCAACTGCTGTTGAAACTTATCCAAACATCTATTGCAGATTGAGAGAAACTGATAATGCAAAGCTAAGAAAACAAGACACCCACCAGAGACAAGCAGCAATGTGGTTTATGCATGATGGGGCTTCACCACATTTTAGTATAGTTGCAAGGCGATATTTGGACGAGGTTTTTCGTGAAAGGTGGATTGATCCAGGTGGGCCAGCAGTCTGGCCAGCTGGCTGACCAGATCTGATTCCCTTGAATAATTTTGTTATTTAAAATTCCTCGTTTATGCATCATCTGTAAACATTGTTGAGAACTTAGAACAACCGGTAATTAATGATTGTCAAACTATACGAAATCACCAGGGAGTATTCCGAAGAGTTCGGCGTTCATTGCAAAAAGACTGAATGGCTGCATCAACAAGAACAGGGGACACTTTCAACATTTTCTTTGAATTTACTGTTTTTTCTATTTTTATAGCATAATTAGTTTTTCGATTGAATATCCTAATTTATAATTATATTAAACATTTTTTACTTAAACGAATTTGTGGACAGTTTTAATTTTTTTTTATCAACAAGGACCATTTTATGCTTGAATATACATACACGATTTTGCGAGATTTTTTACGTGATTAGTTCTGAAAAAGTATTGCTTTAATATTTTTTAATTATTTTTAATACAGAAATAAAAGTAAACTACGGATGAGCTTAGGATATACATGCGCTTGTGAAAATTTTAAGCTATCGAGCCCTCTTAATGCAACATCATGGCTAGGAAAGGAAATAAGATCTAGCTAGGTCCAAGGGGAGATTACGCTCAAAGCAGTGAGGTTGTTGCTAATGGGATAATTGAATAACCATAAGTGAATGGTGAAGAACGCGATTACAGGCTCCAAACGAACTTACTGCTAAGAATACTGATATAGTTTATTGAATGTGACACTTCTCAATGGGGGATATTTACAGTAAAATAATTAAATACAAACAAACACGCACATATGTCGAGATTTTATTACTGATCCTCTCATAACTAATTAACTTAGTGATGATTATTATTAATATTACAGGGCAAATATTCCATGGAACATGACTAATCCAAATCTACTACAGTAGACATTGTACAATGTCAATTATTAACGTACCATTTAACTGCCTGAAATACAAGTTTTTAATAGAGATTAAAAGTAGTATTGATATACTCGCCTTTATGAAAAAAGCTATATTACAAGTTCTGTTCTCCTCTTAGAAAAATAGGAATGATACAGTTTCCACAAAATAGATAATTCTGATCAGTGAAAATCTCTGTAAAACAAACTGCAGCAGGATTGGCCCTTCGAAGCCTTTTCGATCGAATAAATAGGTGAATATACCCAATTCTCGTCAAAATTTGGCTTCTGCCAGAGAAGGGTATTACAGACATTGATTGGTGTCCAGTAAATCGATTTGCACAATTTATAATAATAATAATAATAATATTAATATATTCTTTATTTAAGTAGACATGCATTACATGTATATAAAAGTCGTCAATATACAGATATAAAGAGCTATCAAACAAAAGATGATTTGATAACCAAGTCTACATAAAGTGTAAATTCAACGAAAAACAGATTAATAAAACACATAGTTATATATAAAAGTTAAAAAAGATAAAAAAAAACACAAATACAAACATAATACTATATATACACCAAACTCAAAAGGTCATGTCAAAAAATTCTTGCAAGGAATAAATCGCTTCTTGTGGCAATATTTCTTTTAACTTTATTTTGAACAATTTCAAGCTAGTAACTTCCTTAATGCAACGAGGGAGATGATTGTATATCTTAATGGGCATAACCGTAACTCCATTAATGACAGCGGAGAGTTTATGTTTTGGTACCAAAACATAGTTCGTATGTCTTAAGCTATAGTGTACATTGCGATCAGAGAACTCGGTAAATTGTTGGTTTGGTATGTTGGTTTTGACAAACAGGCAACATAATAACATGTATAATGCAGGCACTGTAAGTATTCCAAGCACAACAAACAATTCTCTACATGAATGCGTTGAATGTTTGAACTGCATAGTCCTAATTATTTTTTTTGCATAATAAAAAGATCATTGATTTTGCTAGAGTTTCTCCAGCAGAGAATACCATAATTTAACAGTGACTGTACATGTGCAAAAGTAATACATTTTAAGTGCTCCTAGGCTAACACAAGAACGAAGTTGCCAGACAACGTAGCACCTAGCAGAAATTTTTTTTGTCAAGTCTTCAATGTGTTCAAACCAATTTAATTTACTGTCAATAATTAACCCTAACAATTTTGTAGACTGACTATTACTTATTGATGAGTTATCAATCTTTACAAATAAACTGAGATCGGGAGTGTTGTTAGTAAACATCAACATTTGCGTTTTAGTCCCATTAAGTTTCAATCCGAATTTGCTGCAGTAATTGGTCATTGGCGAAGTACACATGTTAACCTTACTTGACAGCTAATGTATATTGTTACGCCACTGGACAGTGCAGACTGGTTAGATTAGGCTGGAATTGTACACGAACGGCCGGGAATATTCTGGAGTGCTCTAGACCGGGAGAATGGATGTATAAATAAGACGCACGGTGGGCCGAGATTTAGTCTGAAGTCGAACGTGAACAAGTAAAGAAGAAATACGAAAGAGACTTATAAGTGTTCAGTTGTGATTATAATTAGGACAGTGATTAATCTATTGTTGTTAATTGTTAATTAGTAAATAAAGTAGTGAGTAAGTGTTACCTGGACTTTCAATCAACGAATCTACGAGTAGAGGTGTTGGTGTGGATAGCAAACACGTAACAAGTTGGTGTCGGAAGTGGATTGGAAGAGAAATTTCTGGAATATTTGAAAAGGTTCTACAGTGTTCTTCTCAGAAATTAGTGGTAACACGGAGAATTAAGCTACTGGACAGTGTTTGGAGGACTATTTCTGGACTGAATAGTGACTTTAAAGTGGATTTTCGAGAAGTTTCTAGAACATTCGATTTAGAAATAGTTGCAAATACGCGAGTGCCGCTGGTAATAACGTGTTGTAGACTGAGAAAAAGGACTACTAGTGCAATTTCGGGAAAATTCTAGAACATTCTATTTGGAAACTACAGGAGATACGTGAATTGTGTCAACGGGAACGTGTTGTAGACTTAAAAACAAGACAATAAGTGACTTTTAGTGACAATTCTAGAACATTCGATTTGGAACCCACAGAAGATAAGTGAATTGTGTTAACGGAAACGTGTTATAGACTCAAACAAGACTTATTAGTAATATTTCGTGAAGATTCTCGAACATTCCATTGGACAATTAGTGGAGATAAGTGAATTTTGTCAACACAAAAGAAGTATAGACTCTAAATAAGACTTTCTAGTGCTGTTTTGAGATTTTTCTGGAACATTCCATTACTAAAATAGACGTGATATCAACATTTTACGGATTTTATAGTGTAATAAACTTTATTCTGATATTGATTTACGTGTCGTGAGTTAATGCCAACAACAAGAAGTATGGCGGAGAAGCAAACACAGGACATGCTTGCAGCATTGTTACAACGGATGGACGATCAGGAAAGAAAAAGACAGGAAGAAAAAGAAGAACAAGAAAGAAAAGACAGGAAGAAAAAGATGACTTAAGAAAGATTATGGAAGATCAAGAGAGAAGACGACAGGAAGAAAAAGAAGAACAAAGGAAAATTATGGAAGATCAAGAAAGAAAAAGACAGGAAGAAAAGGAAGAACAAGAGAGAAGACGACAAGAAGAAAAAAGAAGACTTAAGAAAAATGATGGAGGGCCTGGAAATAAGACGATTGGAGGAAAACGAAGATATAAAAAGAAGCCTAGAGGAACAGCAGGCAGCCATTTTCTCTCTCACTGAAAAATTTAAAGTCGATGTTATAGAAAAAGTCGGTGAAGTGGAAGAACAAGTCAGTGAAGTTAAAGAAAAAGTCGGTCAAGTTGAGGGAAAAGTCGGTCAAGTTGAGGGAAAAGTCAGTGTTGTTGAAGGAGAAGTAGCCCGGCTCAAGCAACAATTAAGGGAGAGGAGTGGCCAATTGGTAGTGTCGTCTGGTACTAGGTTACAACCACCTTCCTTGGACGGTCAAAGTTCATGGTCAACATATAAGAGACAATTTGAGGCAGCTGCACGTTCAAATAACTGGAACGATGAGGAAAAAGCAACAGCCTTGGTATTAGCACTAAGGGGCCAAGCATTGGACCTGCTCCAAACAATTCCTGCCGCACAGCAACAAAACTTTAGCATTTTGGAGGCAGCGTTAGAACTAAGATATGGCGACCAACATCTCGCCCAAGTATATCAAGCTCAGCTCAAATCACGCAGACAACGAGGTGGAGAAAGCCTCCAGGAGTTCGAAGCTGCGGTAGAAAGATTAGCCCATCTAGCCTATCCTGATGCACCAATGGAATTTCAACAACAGTTAGCAGTTGGTACATTTATTGATGGAGTAAGGGACCAGGAAGTTAGGCGAATTCTTAAGTTGGCCAGGCATAAGCTTAGTAGTGAGGCTTTAGTACATGCACTGGAGATTGAGGCTGCCTATGAGGATACCACACAACCAAATCAGAGAGTACGAGCTGTGAGTGTGGAGGAAGACAAGCCATACAACACAACACAAAACCTGATATCTGATCTACACAAGATGTTGACCCAACTACTGACAAAATCGAACTCCCAGCAGACACAAGACCAACAACGAAGTAGTGGGAGGCCGACTGGAGATATCCGTTGTTATATGTGTGGCAAATTGGGCCATATTAAGAGGAAGTGTCATGAGCTCAACATTCAAAATCTGAGACAAACCCGACAACAAGGTAGTAGGAGACAGAGTGGAGGACGTATGCGCTGTTATAAGTGTGGCAGAGTGGGCCATATTCAGAGTAACTGTCGTCAGCGCATCCCTGAGAGGGTCGCAGTAATGGAGAAGCCGCAGGAAAACTGGCGAGCTCGTACTTCGCGGAATATAGCAGATGGCTTTTCCAAAAGACCGTGTCAGAAAGACTGCAAGCCTTGCTACCGTAAGGAAGAACAACAAAATGTACAAATAATGAAGACCGTTAAGATTGATGTTCCGTATTATTGGACAAAAGAGTCGTTAAGGAAAGCGCAGTTAAACGATAACGAGACTGGTCCTATTCTGAAATGGAAAGAAAGAGGGACCCGTCCCGATTGGAAAGACATTTCAAATAAATCAGTGGGGCTGAAGGCTTTATGGGCACAATGGGACTCCCTTATAGTAGAGGATGGACTGCTGAAGAGAGCGTGGGAAAGTCCAGATGGGAGGAAAGTTACTTTGAAATTGTTAATCCCGAGGTGTCACGTAGCAGATGTACTTCAGCAAGTGCATAATGAAACGTCTGGCGGACATTTTGGCGTCAACAAAACCCTGACAAAAGTAAGACAACGTTTCTACTGGGTAAACAGTCGTCAAGATGTGGAGGTTTGGTGCCGCCAATGTGAAGTTTGCGCGGCAAGAATGCTGCCACAAATAAGAGATAAGCAATATAACGCCAGGGCTCCTTTTGAGCGAATTACAATAATAAATGACCGTATGAAGGCTCGTTATGACCTTAAGGCTAATTCAGGAGGGTACCAGGTGGGAGAGTTGGTTTGGCTATATAACCCACAACGAAAGAAAGGCAGATCCCTGAAGCTTTACCACCCTTGGGAAGGACCTTACACTGTCGTCACCAGATTAAACGACGTATATAGAATTCAGCAAAGTCCAAAATCCAAGATGAAGGTGGTGCACATAGAGAGACTAGCCAAGTATGCAGGGAATAATGAATTGCCTGATCGGGACGTTCAGGCTTAAGGAGGGGGCAGTGTTACGCCACTGGACTGTGCAGACTGGTTAGATTAGGCTGGAATTGTACACGAACGGCCGGGAATATTCTGGAGTGCTCTAGACCGGGAGAAAGGATGTATAAATAAGACGCACGGTGGGCCGAGATTTAGTCTGAAGTCAAACGTGAACAAGTAAAGAAGAAATACGAAAGAGACTTATAAGTGTTCAGTTGTGATTATAATTAGGACAGTGATTAATCTATTGTTGTTAATTGTTAATTAGTAAATAAAGTAGTGAGTAAGTGTTACCTGGACTTTCAATCAACGAATCTACGAGTAGAGGTGTTAGTGTGGATAGCAAACACGTAACAATATTATCTGCCATCGAAGCAACTGCCACATCATCGGCAAATTGTGTAACATGAAAGTCCTCTGTTACTTTTAAATGACTTTGCAGATCATTTATGAAAATTAAAAAAGAAGAGGTCCCAAGGTGCTACCTTGAGGAACTCCAGTTCGTACCAACTTAGCATCTGACTGATACACTTTGCCATCTATGTTTAGTGTAACCCTCTGCGTTCTATTACTCAGATAGAATCTAGTCCAAGAATTAGGTACTCATCTTATACCATAAATCAAACATTTTATTAAGCAACAACTCATGGTCTACCGTTTCAAAGGCCTAGACATATAAAAAAAGACATTCACACTTTTTCTTATTATCAATATATTGTAGCAGGAATGTGTAAAGTGAAGTAATTGCATCCCGAGTGGAGTGTCCTTCCCTAAAACCAAATTGACTGCTTGACAAAAGTTTATTTTTATTAAGGTACGTTTTTAGTTGACTAGCATGCATATTCAAAAAGCTTGGAAAATACAGAGAGTAGCGAAATTGCTCTATAGTTTGATAACAATTCTTGTTCATTTTTTTTATGAATAGGTATTAATATTGCATTTTTTAAGCAAGACTTCGATAAAAGAGAGATTTATTAATTTGCAAAGTGGATCAGCAATAAAATCTATTATGTGCGCAAGCAACAGACACGGAATTCCGCCTGAACCTGCAGAATCTTTTATAGTTAGTTTTTTCAACATATTTCTTACATCATCGGCCACTATTGGTGCTAGAAACATATTACTGGAATGCTGCTCGTCCAGGTGTCGTAGTATCTATATTCATACTATCTGTAAGTTGTTTTATTGAATCCAAGTAACGATTAAATTCGTGAACTGCATCATTATTGGAATCTATAATAGTTCCAGACTCATTAACAAACTTATCAGAAAAACGTTTCCTTTCAGTAGTGATTTAAATGATTTGCCAGGCTGTACTACTTTTATTAGTTGATGAATTCATAAGAGTATTGTAATATGTTTTCTTTGCATTACATATTTTTTTGTGATTATTCTTTAAAGTTGTATAGTAGTTCTTTATTTCAGGGTTATCTAAAGTTAACTTAAACATTTTTCTAATAAACTTACCCTCGTTAATTATGTCATTGCTTATCCATTTTTTGTCTTTTTGTTTTTTGGTATAGTTATTGTTATATTTAACCTTACGTATTGGGAATGTAACATCTAATATTTCATGGAACCTGATTAAAAAGTTATTAAATGATTGATCTATATTGGTATAAGAATCAATGTTATCCCATTTCTCAATCGAGATGAGTTTTCTGAAGTGTGCAATATCATAATTGTTTTAAAATCCCTCTTATAGATATACAAATCATTTCCCTCATAATTAAATTCAAATTTAAAGCATACCCTTTGCATGTAATGGTCTGATAGATCGCATAAAATTACTTCAGATGCAAGCTCCTCGCTTTCGCAAATATTTGTGAAAATATTATCAATGATTGATTTTGTATTACCTTGTACCCTAGTATACTCATACATACATTGTTTAAAACCAAACATTGTTAATACATTCAAAAGGTCAAGAGCATTATTTCTTAAAATATTATGTACCGTAGGGTCTAAGTTAATATTAAAATAACCACAAACAAATAGTGATTTTACTGTATTAAGTTTACAAAGAAGATTTTCCAGATTCTCATAGAATGTTGACAATGAATATTTATCGTATTTAGGTGCCCTATAAATGCAAGTTATGCCAATAACTAATTCTTTGTTTAAGTAAATATTCACTGAGGCATACTCAAAGTTAGACGAAATTTTCGGAAATGAAACATTTTTACATTAAAATCATAACACTCCCTTTACGTATATAGATACACCTCCATCTATGTTCTCACTTCTGCTGTAGTAGTCCATTAAAACCATAGACATATAATTATGTGTCATGGTTAAAACATATTAATTTATTTTTGTCCAATTTCATTTCATCACCACTTAGACGACACTCAGATAAACAAATTACATTAGGATTATTAATATTTTCTAAAAACAGGGTTAGCTCATCCACTTTAGTGCGTAGACTACATATGTTTAGATGAACAGTTGAAAATGTTTTATTATGTCCTGCTAAAGTGTTTCATGGGTTACTACTATTTATAACATTATTGGTGATAACAGGCCCATCTCTCGAAAATTTAGATCCTTAACATTATTAACAATATCTACTACACTAGTTTGTATTGAAGTCTTTGACCTGTGCTAGTTTGAGAAGATTCTAGGTTATCTGTAATATCCTCTACTTCTATAACACTAGATTGAGTTAAATTGTCTTCTGGTTGATTTATGCTGTTTATGCTGTTTATTAACAGCTCATCAGATTACTTGTATTAATGAACTTTAGATTTTTTTCCGATATGTTGCTCTACAGATAGCATTTTTTAAGTTCAGGGTCAACAATCCTTTGCTGGTCTTATTTGAGTTTATTTCAACATATGAAATATGTCCTTCCGATCGCACGTCAAACTTTAATAAGAATTGATTTAGCTTAGAATTAAATTGTAAGCATGTTTATTAATGTGGCTATTATTTAAATTATTATTTACTAGATACGGGACTGACGTAAATAATATGTTCGCCTGCGAACATTTCTTTAATTGGTTGCATATAAATTTAAAAGACGGTGCTTTCAAATTATGTATATCATTGCTGCCTGCCATTATTACAAAGTCTTGCGAGGTAAAATGTTTGGTTAATTGTTCCATGTTTTCAATTACTTGATGTAGCAGAGCC
>JANEYF010002629.1:0-113596 GCA_029963845.1 Rhamnusium bicolor | reverse complement strand
TGGCTATTTCGATAAAAAAAATTATAGTCTTTTTCATTTTTAACCAAAAAAGGTATACCGTTTGAATGTCGCTAAAGTTAACCATTTTCAAGATATTTACAATTTAAATAATCGATGTAACCTCTTATCATATTAATTTAAGTATCATTTGAAGGCTTAAACGAGGGCATGATGATTGAGTTTTTATCAAAAACTAGCCGTAATTGTCGGTAGTTTTTATTTAAGGATTTGTAACACACTGCTTAGAAAATATCGCTATATAATTTCTTTCTAATGAAGAAATGCGAAATATAGTGTACGCCAAATGATACTTAAATATGATTAATAAGTTGCATCGAATATTTAAAATGTAAATGTCTCAAAACTGGTTAACTTTAGCTACATTCAATCGGTACACATTTTTATTTAATAATGATAAAGTTACACAAATATTTAATTGAATCTGCCAAGGTGAATTTCGCTCATAGATAATAACAGATTCCCAAATAATAACATTTGGATGCAACAAGACGATACTTCATTGCATTATGCACAACAAATTCGTTAGCTTTTAGACAATATATTTGAAAGAAAATAAATAGGCAGAAGGAGTCCCATTGAATGGCCTACTAGATCCCCTACCTGGTCCACTCGATTTATTCTTGTGGGTCACCAACCAATCTGGACAAATTAAGAAATATGATAGAAACTGAATTAAGAAGAATTGAAAGAATAGACGCTGTTCAAAATGTATTGAATAACTTTAGAAATCGTTTGTGGCATTGGCAAGTAAATGTATATCAGTTTCAATATTTAATTCAACTTTTTCCATAGTTTTTTAGATTTTAATTAATTTTTCAGTCGTTTAGCATTTATTTATTTATTCTGCTACATTTTTAAGCACCTTTCTTGGGTTATCCAAAATTTGTTTCACTATCAAAAAAAATCATTAAATATCAATCACCAAATTTGTAAATGAGAGCTCAATCGAATGGATAAGAAATATACAAGCTGTTACATTTGAAATAACAAAACTAGT
Source organism: Rhamnusium bicolor (assembly GCA_029963845.1). NCBI lineage: Eukaryota > Metazoa > Arthropoda > Insecta > Coleoptera > Cerambycidae > Rhamnusium > Rhamnusium bicolor. The sequence goes on along the minus strand of JANEYF010002629.1, from coordinate 112,578 downwards.
AGCAATTATTAATGAAGAAAAAACAGAAATGTGACAACAGCGTCGAAATCATTGTCAAGTCTCCACAACAAATATAATTAAAAGTGAACCAGTAATTTCGGAGATACTTAGATTGTTCCATACTTTTCTTCACTTCACTGTGTATATAAAGCTTCTATATTTGCACATTATATAGAGAAGAAGCATCGTTCGAACTTTTACATTCGGAGTAGAAGAAGGAGCATGGAGTCTGAATCTATTCTGTGGTCAGATATGCAGTCGCAATCACAGAGTTGGCCGCTGGTGCTGCATGTCACATTTTGCAACTAGAGGAAGGCACGTGTTGGACCGAACGCTTCCCTATGTAATGTTTTGAAGTGAAAGCAAGACATATAAACACAGCGGGAAGAAAGTAGGGAGTTTCGACAATCTGTTTTTTTCTCGTTAGATTTTCGAGCATATTTGAAAAAGCTGATATCATCAATATTTTTTAATAATGCACCTGTATAATTGAGATTTGGTTAACGCTTTCTACTGTACCCAATAAGGTTACGTGAGACTATATTTAATTGAACTGAGACAATCGATGAAAAATGTGTGTGTGTGTATGGACAAATGTAACCTATGAGGTGACAAGAAATCTTTAATACATATTTACGAAATAAAATGCTCAAAACAAAACATTGTATCTGGACACGTTAGGTTCATTTGTTTGATTAAACAGTTTAATTTGGCTGAAAGTAATTCAATCCGTAAAAATTCTCGCCTTGCCTCAGTTAAAGAAGTGACGTGTCGAAACAGCATTAATCCAAAATGTGATATTTCACTATTCCTGTCCAAACACTGACTTTTTGAATATACTTTTGTACTGCTCATCTACAGTTTTACCTGTTAACTATTTCAGGAAATAAAATTATATCAGACAAACATAATAACATAATTATTGCTGTGTTCGTGTTCAGAGAATTCTAAACGTCTAGCAAAATCATCTCCAACAAGTTCATGGACTAGTTTGTATTGGGGTGCATTTTTCTTATGAACAATATTTAACTGGTTATATAAAGTATTTTATGCATTAGCCCAACTTGACTTGAACAATTGGAACTTTCTTATAACAATAAGATTTGCATCTTCATCAATTTGAGAGACATGTAAACACATTTTCAGTAGCAATTGTTTTGCTGTGGTGTTAAAAAATTTGCTGTGACTCCAGAAACCTGGTTAATCTGTGACAAATATTAATTAGATTGTCAATTGCCATTTATTAACTTCAGTTTATCTTATGCAATAACTATTATCATTGTATCCCTTGCCGACAACAACTTCGTCACGTGAGGTTGCCGACAACATAATTCCCTGTGTGGATATCCATTTGCTGCAGTGTTTACTCTGTATCTCCCCAACATATGAAACACTGCGAATTTGTTTTATGAGAGAGCGATAAACTGAAAAAGATCAAAACGGTGTTGCTTCTCAAGGATATCTATCAGATATAGACCTTGTTTGGTCTTTCGTAGTTTTCAGCTATGCCTTTGGGTGATTATAGCTGTCACAAATACTAAATATGATTCTTGTTAGCTGTGAGTATGAGACTGTGTTTATTTTTCAATGTATTTATTTTGTGGCAATATTCATATTGCTTAGTAATATTTTTTACAATATTTCTCTCTCTCTCTCTCTCTCACTGTGACTGTGACACATAAACATATTGCCAGAAACAACGGTTGAAACTATTACAACGGATTATCTACATCAAGTGTTCCCTTCTGGACAGGCTTTTAGGATAAAGTCATTGAATTATTTGTTCTACTTATATTAATAAATTACTAATTCCAAAAAACATGAAAAAGTTAATTCAAACCTTCTCACTCCCTTGTAAACAGTTAAAAAGTTATTAAATTTATCAGGGAACGTTTAATCGAATATAAGTATTCGATATATTATATGCTTTAAAGTTCCCTTTTATCATAAGTGGTAATTTAATTTCTGAAAGGGATAAAATAAATCGTTTTCTATTTCCCATCGAGAATTTTCTATATAAAAGCAAGCTGCCGCAAAAGTCGGTGGCAATAATCCCGGGCTATAAAACAAGTTAAACCTAGAAAACCATTAAAGGAATCAGCGATTATCTGTATTGATTTTATGTCTAATCTTATATCGGCGTGCTAGGGTCAGCCGGGTCAGTTGTCCACTGCACAGGCAGTTAGTTTGCCATTATTTTCTCAAGATTTGCTCCCGGATATTGTATGTCTCTATCTGCACTATCTGCCATTGTGAGCCACGAAGTGATTTCAAGCAATTAGTGTAGTAGTTTCAGCTTTCGTAGTTTTATAGCATCGAGATCTTTATTATTATTTTATTTTCTGTAATGTATATGAAAGTAGCGAAATTAGATTAATACTTTACGATAATGTATGTAAGTATATTTATTTTCCAAAATTGATATACAGAGTATGCAAGTCAAAAATATAATAAAAAAAACACAAATCCTAAAAAAGAAGTTATATGGTAGGGAGTTATAATTTGAAAAAACGTTGACACACTTTCTTCCGACACAACATGTGCCGGAGCTGTGATTCGAACTCAGGAGCAGATTTATAATATCATTTAAGCATATCATATGAGAGTGATTCCTAGAAGAGCTACAACAGTAACTAAATAATAAGAAAATGTAAGGAGCAGTAAAATAAAAAAAATAGATACTGAATTTTCATGATACTGGATTTAAATAAATCGGTGTTTTCTGTACCCTCCTAACTACTGTAAACATTCTTGTTCCATTTCTCATAAAAAGTATTCATACACCTCAAAAAGTTTATTTTAACCAAATTTTTGGCTGTTGATACCAAATAATTTTCCATATTGAAGTTCAACCATATGCGTTATATCGTTTGTATTAAAGCTACATAAGCTTTTATATTCAAAGTAAGTTATGCCATTTAACAAAAATAATTTTTTGTTAAATAGACTAAAATATTGTGACATAAAAAATTTCAACACTATATTATTTTAACATACTGTATTTTATTTTCTTTCTATCTGAGAAAATCTGCTATAAATAAATTATGCAGCATATAGCAAATCTTAGACAAAATCAGAAATTGAAATATCTTGTATACAGGGTGATCTACCACGAGTGTGCCAAACTTCAGAGGCTGGTAATTTATCAAAAAATAAATGAACTTTCATTAATCAACATATGTCCTAAAACGCATAATAAGGGAGCTACAACCCCTTGAAGGGGGTTGATGAATATCAATTTTTCGATTATAAGTCCAATATGGTGGTGATTAAAGAAATGAAATTTTCATGCATTACGGCTCCGATGTAGGCGCATAAAAGTACAAATTTCGTAATTAACAGCTTGCTTTATTGAGGTAGTTTTGAGGGGTAAGGGGTAGTTTTTTACCCTAAACTTTTTTTGACATCACTTCCGAAGCAAAACTTTTAAATAACATTATTTCCCATGCAATAACTCAGAAAAATGTATTATTCAAAATTTCTGTCACACCAGCCGTTTTTGAATAATTTGCGTTGAACGGCAATAAGGTTTTTCACGTGAAATAAACAACATTTTTATTACAAAATTAAAAATCAATGTACAACACAGAAATAACGTACTTAATTGCTAAAAGAGTAACTGTTAAAAATGACCTCCTTGAGCACGAATACACGCCTCACAACGACGAATAACTGAATTATTAATTTCAGCCATGTCACCATTGTTTGTGATATAATCTATACTATTATTGATCCTTTCCATCAAGTGCTGAATATTATTTATTTCCTCAAAATAAACTAACTGCTTCATATGCCCCTAGAAATAAAAATCTAGAAGTTTGAGATCGGGAGAGCGAATAGGCCATAAAACAGGACCACAGTTACCAATCCAGTTATTTCCAAAATTCCGATTCAACCATTCATTCAAATGTCTTATTGCCGTTCAACGCAAATTATTCAAAAACGGCTAGTGTGACAGAAATTTTGAAAAGTACTTTTTTCTGAGTCATTGCATGGGAAATAATGTTATTTAAAAGTTTTGCTTCGGAAGTGACGTCAAAAAAGTTTGGGGTAAAAAACTACCCCTCACCCCTCAAAACTACCTCAATAAGGCAAGCTGTTAATTAGGAAATTTGTAATTTTATGCGCCTACATCGGGGCCGTAATGTATGAAAATTTCATTTTTTTAATCACCACCATATCGGACTTATAATCGAAAAATTGGTATTCATCAACCCCGTTTAAGGGGTTGTAGCTCTCTTATTATGCGTTTTAGGACATATGTTTATTAATGAAAGTCCATTTATTTTTTGATAAATTACCAGCCTCTGAAGTTTGGCACACTCGTGGTAGATCACCCTGTATAGTTATAGAAACAATGTGGATGCCAGGAGAGAATCAAGTGTATTTCCAGAAATCAAAAAAATCATAGAAGACATTTATTTATAGAGGACAAAGAAATTATAAACAATGTTTATTCAATCCGTATCAAGAGCGAAAATATTGACAAAGAAAGAGCTGTAGAAAAAACGGCTATTTAAATATAACTGGAAAACTGTGATTTTAGAAAGAATCTGATGTGATCAGCACATAACTTTCTTATACCAGTATGTATCATCCTGATCTAAAAAAATCATTCTATTTAATTCTTCACTTACCTCAAATAAGTTGTAATAGCGTTCGTTGTAATGTTTCATTAAAATTTTTAAATAATTCTTCTACTTCTTCATACCTCTTCACTACTACTTCTTCACCCCTCAAAATGAGGAAGTTATGTATTTGTGAACAAAATTCTGAAAATTTTTATTGCATTTCTGGACGTATCTCGACGAATTATGCGAAACACAAAATTTTAGACAGAAAAAAATTTTCTGTGTGTGTGTCTGTATGATTCGCGATAGCAGCTACAGTTTTTGAGATAAAGCTTTCAAATTTGGTACACACATTCTAGAGGTCAAGGAAGAGATTAAGTTCGTTGATGAGCAAAATCAGTCCTAATGTCTAAAAAGAAAAATATATTAGTGACATTCCACCAATGTGACAATTTTGAAACGTCAAAATGTAACTTTTTTGAAACATCAAAAACTGTGACTTTTTTGAAACGTCAAAGTGACTTTTTTTGAAACTTCAAAAAATGTGGCTTTTTTGAAACGTCAAAAATTACTTTTATTATAAGCTCCACCACACGTCGAGTTTTACTACGGTGAGGAAGCTTTGATCCCCAAGTAATTGGCGGCGGTTTTATAAGCTTTATTCCATACTGTCAATATTAATTCATGTTATATATTTTAACAATTTCTTCTTTTGACATTGACATTTTTGTAACTAAATTAGACATTTCAAATGTCAAACTGTTAAATTTATCTTAAACCCATTTTACGAGGACAAATGTGTAAAAAAATCAGTTTACATCAGCTTTATTTAAGTACTTGGAAAATATATTTTATTAGCTTGATATAGTAGACAAGATTTATAATCTTTCATCATATTTTTTTGTAAAGGTAAATACAAAAAAAGCTTGGGTCCCATGGACCTCCTTTCAGCTGGCCAATTTTGCTCATCACCGAATATATCATTGTCTTTGGCCTTTAGAGCGTGTACCAAATTTGAAAGCTTTATTTCAAAAACTGTGGCTGCTATTGCATACTACAGACATGCCGACAGATTTTTTTCCATAAAGTTATATTTTTTTATTATAATTCGTCAAGATTTGTCCAGAAATGCAATAAAAATTTTATTTTTTCCCAAAATTGTACCTTTTTTTTTCTTTCATTCATTGTCTCTTCTGGTGGTAAAATGTTGTTAAAAATCTTATCTGCTAAATTTGGGAAGTGCCCATTAATATTTTTTGAGTTATCGCGGATACACACATACACACACACATCCACACGCACACACGCACGCACACACGCACGCACGCACGTACGCACGAACACACACACACATATACGCGTCAAGAAATTCTATTTAAATGCCACATATTGACATAAGTTTTAAAATGTCTTTTTGCTGAAAGCTATGACACCATCGATATTTTTTTAAATATTAACCTCAATTCTTTTGACAAAAAATACATTGAACTTAGAAAAGGCTAAATTCAATAATCACTAGAAATTAAAGAAAAACCAATAATTTGACAGTAATCAGACATTTGTATATATTTTGGTCACATTATCAATCTTTTTTTCTGAGCTACAAAAAACTTACCTTGGCGATAAAATGTGTTTTTGTTCATGGTATCGTTTGCAAACTATTACTGATTATTCTTTCTTTATTATTCTTTGGGTTCAACGCATTTTTCTCAAAAAAAATTGTTATGCAACCTATCTCGGTTTTTACCTCACTATACTTAAAAAACTGAGCTCTTTCGAATTTCTTAAAAAAAATTTGGGTTGAGATTTAAAAAAAAATATCGACGACGACATAGAGCTGTCAGAAAAAGATCTGAAATTTTTTAAAATTATGTCAAAAAGTGGCATTTAAATAGAATTTATTATCATGTCCGAGCGATTTTTAGAAAAAAAAATTGTAACAATTTTACCGAATATCTACAGTACTTTTCGAAAGCACTGTCTGCATTCTGTTCTGTTGTTTTTCCCACATTTAGTAATAATTTATTGTTAGCACCAAACGAACTGGACTTTATTCATAAATTTCTGAGCTAGTTATTTTGACCCTCATATTTTCTATTATTGAAGACAACAGTTGTGGTATCATCACCATTAGTAAATAGAGAAAATGTAATTGAGAAAAACTGTGGACAATATCACTTATGTAAATTAAACTTCATTTTATGTTTTATAAACTGAAATTAAATTGTATTTTTTTAATGAGTGATATTTCGTGAACAATATTTCATGTTTGTGTGAAATGGTTCATTTGCTATTTGGGTTCTATATTATTACACATCATTATTTTCAGGAGGTAATTTAATAACAGCTTAAAAGAACCATTTCATGATTTACATTATGTTGCATGTGAATTACATTACTTGCACTGTGTATTTAAATACACTACATGCATATACTTACTACCGGTAATAACGTAATTTGAGGTATTCTCCATTCCCTTGTCTGCTACCAATTGTACATGAATCGATGTTCTCACGGATCATCATGCTTTGACACAATTTATACTTGTTAAGTAACACCACTTGTCACTTGGGCGTCAGACTTAACATAAGTAAAGTAGTGTCTGACGTAATTTCAACTGCATGTAAGACATTTTGAGTTAAGGAATAAAATAATCGATCAGAGAAATAAAATGTCGAATCATGAAAAACCTAAATTATTTAATAAATTAAATAGGTTTATCATCAAATTGTATTCTATTTCAAAGTGCCGTAACTTTCAAGTACTAACCGACTTAAATGTTTTTTATCAAATATTATGCGTAAACCGAATCTTTAAAACCATGCTACGGCGTGGACAAAAGTTCAAAAGTATGTAAAAAAAATACGACAAAAATCACCATTATCCGCCAACGTCCTATTTTTGGGAAGGCTAGTTTTGATCCTTTATGTTTAAATTAATGCTTGGAATTCTCGCTTGTGCTAGCCAGCTACTCCACCGAGCCGGTGTTTAAAGTATATTTTTTTAAATTAAATGAATACTTGATGCATATATACACCTACTCGTTATATCTTTAGTTTTTAACATAAAAACCATATTATCGCTTATCCAACTTGTGCACTTTTAATTTTTTTGTTAACATGCGTTTTGTTAACTGCGTTTCATATTACGAGCTTCTAATGTTCAATATTTACCTTGTAATATACAATGTAATGTCAGAATAGTTTATCTTTTTGATGTCCATAAATCGAACGTTGGCCAGTGGTCTAAGGCATTTGATATAACGGGTGATTATAAAGTAAGGGATATATTTCAACTTATTATATATTCTTAACAAATCAAATTAATAACAAAAAGTAAATGGAATCTAGTTGCTTACATAATGGGATTTCTGATGTCAAACACTAGTTAACGCAAATGCTCGATATGACCTCCATTTTGTTGTTGTAAAACTACCAACCGTTCTTCCAAATTGTATATAACACTATTCAACATTTCTGGTTGAATTGCACGAATTGGCTCTCTAATACTGTCCTTTAATTCCTCCAGCGTTGTTGGCCGTGTTCTAGACACCAAATTTTTTAAATAACCCCACAGCCAGTAATCCACTGGGTTAATATCAGGTGGTCTTGGTGGCCATGAATTTGCAAAATGTCTGCTTATAACACGATCTTGAAAAACCACAGTTAACAATTCTTTAACCGGTTGGTAAATGTGCGGAGGTGCCCCATCCTGCATAAAAATCATGTTTTCAATTCCTTCGTGCTCGTTTTGCAACTGTGGAATTGCATAATTCCTGTACATTTGCAGGTGTCGTTCACCAGTAACAGTTACAGATACGGCCTCCCCATTGTATTTCCTCGAAAAAGTATGGACCAATGATGAAATTAGCTAGGAAACCGCACCAAACGGTGGCTTCTTTGTCATGAAGGCCTTTCTGAATGTTTTCATGTGGATTTTCTGTTGACCTTATTCGACAGTTTTGAGTATTAATTCCACTATTAAGAGAGAAATGGGCCTCATATGACCATAAAATACGGGATAACCATTCGGGTTCAACTTCCATCTGAGTCAATACGTGTAATGAAAAATCGTACCTGAGAGCAAAATCTGCATCCTTTAATTCAAACAGCAGTTGCAGTTTATAGGGATACATTTTTAGGATTTTCCGTAAAATTTTCCAAACCGTGGTGTATGGCATTTGTAATCGTTTTGATGTCGCATTCACACTACTGATTGCTAGCGGATTAGTATTGGCTACGTTTTGATTTTCCTGAAGAACTTCTGCAACTTGGACATCACTAATCCTAGGTTTTCCTGATCTCGGAAGGTCTTTGACAGACCCTGTTCTTTCAAATTTGCTAATCAAATTATGATACGCCTTCATTTTGCACGGCCCTACTCTCAAACCCATTTTCGTACGAAATGTTCGTAATCCAGTAGTGTAATTTTTACCGCCTTCATAATAACAATTCTTGTTTGAAGATCCATATTGTTACAATTTACGTTACGCGAGTTTTATTTTGAGAACAATTCTCTAAATTACGATTATTTCGTTTGACACTTGTATCAATAGTTGTCACGACAATTCTTTTGTTTTCCATAGATACACTAAAATCCAATTATTGAGGCAACTAGATTCTGTTTACTTTCTGCTACTAGCATGATTTCTTAAAACTATATAAGAATTTAAAATAGACCCCTTACTTTATGATAACCACATATATATATATATATATATGGAAGATGAAGAGAATTTGATAGATGCTGGATTGCTGGTATACCTCTGGTATATAATGCTGTGCCTAGAAAACGTTTTCAAGTCATCAAAAAAGTATTTGCATCTAAATTATAACATAAAAACTACAAAATATGATAAAATGTATAAATATTCCATCTCTTGATAAATGAAATGATGATGATGATGGTTTGTTAGTATGGACCTAAAATGTTTATGAGAGAGAAAACAATAATATAAGTTACGGTGTATGTGCAGTTCATCTGGCTACTTTTCAGCCTTACTCTGGCAAAGAACAAGGTGAGAGTACTGAAGATCAGTTGGAATTTCGTGTTATAAAAACTTACATCAATTATCCCGCGTGAAGTATGCGAGTCATTTTTCGACATTTTTTTTAATAGTCGTATACTCATGTACGTGATAAGAGACATAAGGTCGAAAGCGATTGGAACTGTATAAGGAACGCGATTTGGAAAATGTCCTTTGATGTCTTCTAAACTAATGCAGACAAATACCGAGGATACTTTGACTACGGATCCTATCAATAAAATGGAATAACAACAAAGCAATTCCTGTTATTTTTAACTACAGTACCATGGACCACTGGGTAAGATTTCTAAAAATCGGTTGAAAATTACTCAAATTTATTTTTATTTATTTAATTACAGGCATAATTAGACGTAATGCGCAAAAAAAGTAAAAGCACGTCATTATTCCAGTGCTAAAACTTGTACAACAATATAACGCACGTAGAGTAAATGTGCTGGATAAAAAAAATTCCTTTATGGAACCAGAATAAGGTCTAGAAAGTGACGGTGGCTACTATTTATCCAAATAATAGATATTGTTGTGGTAGTACGAAAATATTTCTTTACTGAATTTACGTAGGAAAATTGTACAGTATATCTTTCTAAAACTACCCTTTCAACTTCGAAAAAGCCAGGGCCACAAAAATCAAAACTGTTGGGAGGTCGAATCAGTTAGGATGTTATATTTGATGGAATCAATCATTTGATCATCCCCACATATTCTAAAGTGTAAAACAATTTGTGGTAAAAATGTCGTCGCATTGCTTTGCACCTTTTCATACAAAATAAAGAATTTTTATAAATATTACTTGATAATTATTTCAGGTTTGCAAATATAAATATATTTTCAATAAAGCTTTGATTTTATCTAAGGTAACCCACCAACGCAACGTCCCAATAATGGGACGGCTATTTACACGCCATCTATAGTAAAAATTTCATATACCTACCGTGTTTTCATATTTGCACACTATATAGGGAAGCAGCGTCGCGTCGTTGAACTCGTATAATCGGAGTAGGGTAATAGCATGGACTGCATGGCTGCTGCCATTTATTATGAAGATGGCAAATTCACGACAGTCAATCACATTTTGTGTCTAGGAAACTGTACGAGTTTGACCGAACGCTTCCTTGTGTATTGTTTTAAAATGAAAACACGGGATATTGATGGTTATGTGTTATATAGGATGTATATAAATTAATGTATAAAAGAAATGTGTTTTTTTTCATTGCTGAGTTACAGCGGGTAATCGGTTAAATAAGTAAGTCATAGACGTGTGCCTAGCACATAAATCAGTTAAAACAAAATAAATACCTTGTTTTGTTTTAAAAAAAGAATGTTTTTTAACATAATATTGAACAGTTCCTGTGATAGAAAAAATTTCTATAAATTAGATCGCATTGTTATTAGGTATTTTTTTTATCAAACAAATAAATTGTGAAATGAAAGAATTAAATCGGATTTAAATCAGTTATGAAATGGCCATGTCCGATTAAAAAAATAAATTCTGCTAAAACTACAAACATTTTACAAGAGATAAAAAATGTGAATAATTGATGTATCTTTTTGATTGAAGCAATCGTATCACCCTTAGAAAAAACCAACAAATTTGCCTAAGAGTAGCCTTCTGTGATTTAATGAAGCTGATTATTGTCATAAAATGACATCTCTATAGAGCGCTAACATAACTAATTTCATTCTAATGATACAAAGCGTTTGGGGATTATTTGAAAAAGACAAACAATTTTAATCCACTTTGAGAGCGACTAAAGGAATCAATTTGCAATAGACGTAAATTTATCTAATTAGTTTGACCCCAAGAACTTATTCATGAAAGCTATCTGTATTTTAAATGGCAACATGGGCCATGTGATGCATAATTAGTAAGTTTAATTTTTTCATCCTCCCTGCCATGGTAATTAATGCAAAATATTTAGAAGTTTACCATATACTCAGGAAAACATTAATTCTTTAAATTTGTTTAGAAAATTTTTCTTAATATTCTCTTTATCGATTTAATGATGCAGAATGTCGTCAACATTTTTTTCAGTAATATGAATCTGTACGGATTCGATACAACATTTTGTCTTGTAATACACATAGTTAACAAAACAATTGAAGTGTTGTTTCAATTCATATCCTAATATTTAAGTGGGTGAAATTTTATAACCTTTTATTATTTCATTAATTAATCCTCAGCTACTCATTAAATGCTAAAACCAGAAGGGAGCTACAACTTCAGCAGTTAGTTTATTACGGTCATATACACAGGTTCTGACATAGACCGTAGTTCATCATCAATTCTTCCGCATTATTGGATAGGAAAATTATAACCTGTAGCACCCTACTTGCAAGCAGCTATCAATATTATTATATATCTTATTATTCATAGCTAACATTTGTGAATTTTTGTAGGTTAACTAAAATTCCTAACATTAAATCGTGTATGCTTTAAAATCCCATAAATTTTGTTAAAATCAATATCAGTAGTTGAAATATGTGATTTTCTAGGTGTTAATTTTTCAACAAAATATACATAGTCAGCTTCATTATCAAGACATAAGAATATAGAATCACCACCCATTACTACTCATCAGTCATTACATAACATCAAACAACATAACGAAAATAAAATGTGAGAAAAAAACAAAAAAAGCTTGATTACTAATAAGTTAACGTATTCACACGAACTAATCAAGATAATTAATAAATTATTCACGGAAATACGATAAATCTGTAATTTTAATATATTGGGTGCAATTATTTGTAAAGTTTCCACCCAAATTATCTCAGAAACAGAGAAATATTCTAAAGAGCAGTTTTAACTATGTTAAATGGGATCGATGCTATACTATGAAAATAAACAAAAAAACAACTCCCTCATCCCCATCCACCTCTACATTAGAATCTTATATGACACCTACCTATTGCAATATAAACATAAACATAAACACCACAGAAATTAGATAACCCCCGAATCCAAAGCCGAGATACACGGGAGAGTATTACACTTATGAAAAAACATGGATATACAACCATTCCCACCGACATTGCCAGTATCGGTGGCGGGATTCGAACCCGCAGGATGGTGGAGAGATCATCTAGTCACACTTGCTATCCAATTCCAATTTCCATTTTAAAGATTTATTTCCTAATTTTACTACAATACTAATTAAAAGCTAAGCATTTTATTTATATCACTACAAATAAATACTGCAAACATAGGTGTATGTATGACATATTTTATATAGGTTATAATAAATCTATACAAAAATACACCTACAGGGCGACAATTCTAGCAAGAAGTGCGGACGGTCGTCCTGGTAACCGATGCTGTGACTCTCTGTTCATGTTGTTTGCTTCTTTTTGTGCTGGTGGCACTTTCCTATTAAAAAAATACACTGCGTTTTAGTATTTAATTTTGACAAATTGGGTTGAAGGAATATTATTTGTGTTAATGGTTGTAGTCAGTTTAGAGGGAGAAAACTGCAGAAGAAAACCTGTTTAAAAATAATTAAATGTTAAGAATATGTGTTAAATTGATACTAGAGTGGGAAAGGCATGTCCATACATTGTAAGGAGTTGAGGGAGGGGTATGAGATATTTGATTAGGGTTGTATGTTGTGATTTTAGTCGACGTCATAGTAATGTGGAATAATTTCGTGAATCAATTTGTGTGAATGTAATTCTGGTGTTCGCGTATGTCTGTTATAATTGGAATTTGGAAATTTCAAACGAGTGGTACTATAGTTTATACGAAGTCAATTGAAATTGGTCATTGTTAAAGCACAGGACTGTGCGAACTTAACTTGATATTTTGTCCTATGTATTTAGCAATGGTATCGAGAATCAAATGGTAGTTGAAATTATGCAGGTGAGTCCGAGACGGGCAATGTAATCAGCCTGAACGAACTATCTACGACTGCACGTGTTTTAAAGATAATAAAACGGACAGGCCCAGTAGTATAAAAAAAACTCATTAAATCGTTTCTCCGCAATTACGGAAACTTGTGAGATGTGCCGTCATTGGCTATGTTTTGAGGACGATGGGCGACGATTGGCTGGGATCAGGATATTCGTCAATCCGGTTGGTCGGTGGGTGTTTGAGTTTATATCAGTCAGGAGTCAACGTGGACTCGGATGTTACCTATTTATTTATTACATTTGTCCAGTGCAGTGCAGAAATACCTATTATAATATCAAGATGATTCGGTTTATACTTAGTGTTCATATTGGTAAAGATTTATTACTACATAAAAGGTATTTAAGATATTGTATTAGGTATTTACTAATTTACCATGGCTTTCTGGAGACCATTTGAAACAGAAGATAATATAATAACGCCCGAAAATCCCGAAATAGTTGAGCCTGTTATTGTAGAGGAAGACGAAATAAATTTCGAGTTTCAAAATAAAGATTTACACGTACAAAGTCAACGCATTATTTTAAATATATATGAACGTTTAAAAAGCGAAAATCGTGAAAAATGTGAGAAAGAAATAATAGAACGTATTAGCGAATTAACTAAAATATCAAAATCAACAATTTATCGTGTAATTAAAAAAAGGAGATGTTATAGATCACGGTACAAATAGGAAACGGAAAAATATGAAATTAAAAAATATTGATGATGCTACCAAAGATGTAATACGGCGTATAATTTATAATATGTATGAAAAAAATATAGTTCCTATGTTAAAAATGATTCGAGAAAAATTAAGCGATTATCCTGATTATAATTATAGTTCTTTAGATACACTACGAAATGTTTTATTAGAATGCGGGTCAAACATAAAAAACTTGACAGTCGTATGGTAATTATGGAATCACGACGTATAGTAGCACTTCGGGTAGATTATTTGGAAAAAATCAGAGAATATCGTAAACTAAACAGGCATATAGTGTATCTAGATGCGCCGATTATAATTCAACCTGGTAATGATTCCTCTTCAGAAAGTGAAGATTCGGACGCGTCAACTTTTAGCATTTAACTTTTTTAATATACATATATTTTCAGAACAAAATATTTAGATATTATATTAGGTAAGAAGTTTACTTTTTTTATTGTTACATTTCTTGGAATATATTTTATTTAGTTGACAAGAAATTTTAATTGAAGTTACTTTATTCTAGAGACATATTTTAATTTTGTTTTTATTTATGTTTTATCTAAACAAACAGGTATTTATTTTTGTGGTACTAATTCTTTGCTTTGGTTAAGAAACTTACATTTTTACTTTTATTTTAGAAGAAACTTTTATTTTATTTTTTACTATATAACATCCTTGCCCCTCGCTAATCTAACCTGTCCCATTCCCTTATCCTGGCAAGGATATGTTCATACCTTCTCGTTGGTCCTTGCAGAGCAATAACATATTTCAATATAGTATGGGTTAACTTTAAAACTAAACCCAATAAATTTAAATATTTAGACTTTATATCTAAAACTGATATAATATTTCGAAAATATTTTATTGGCGAAATGAACAAAAATAGCCTATCTAATAAACAAAAAATAATAAAAATTAATACAATTTTCAAACAAGTATAACATTTTCTTATGACAAGTATTTCTATTTACCTCCGCCCATGTACAATAAAGAGATGCCGACGGTTTTTGCAGGCTTTTAGTTTTTATACGATTTCAATTGACTTCGTACAAACTTATACGTTCATCAATTCAAGTTGGGAGACTAAAGAGTACGTTTACAAATTAATGTTGGGAGACTAATATTCTTGTATTGACATTTAGGATGTAATACTGTTTCAGCCATTTTGTTGATCAAACTGGGTCGAGAACACCATCCTACATTAGCTACTAGCTATAGACCGATTTAATTACTAAACTCTTTAGGAAAAATTGCCGAAAAAATAATACTGAAAAATATTAATACAACTATAAATAAAAAAAGAGCTGATACCTAATATCCAGTTTGGTTTCAGAGGAGATCACAATATCACGCTGTCGCTATGCAAGGTCGTGCATGACATAATTAGTGGATTTAATAAAAAAACAGAGTACAAAAATGGTACAACTCGATATTGAAAAAGCATTCAAAACTGTTTGGCATGAGGGTGTCCTGCACAACTTACCACCATATTTTATAACATTTATTAAATCCTATTTATCACAAAGGAAATTTACAGTTAAAATAAACAGCACTTGTTCAGAGTAATATGACATAAAAGCAGGAGTGCCACAAGTTAGTGTACTCTCGCCCACATTATTTAACCTATACCTCGCAGATCTTCCTATCCATCCTTTGACACACAAAATACAACGACAAAACTACGCTACCACTTAGACAAACTAATAACATATTACAATAACTGGAAAATTACCATAAACGAGACAAAGATGGATACTATATTATTTACCAAAAAATTCACTGACATCAAGACATTTATACCGCTCAAGATCAATAATCGAGTAATCAAAGAGAAAAAGTTCGTTAAATATTTAGGCCTGAACCTTGATCAAAGGTTTTCTTTTAAACCGCACGTGACAAAGACTATTAACAAGATCTACATGATACTAAACAACAACGTACGCAACAAACTGTTATTATACAAGACTGTAATAAGATCTACCATGACCTACGGTTTCGTTGTGTGGAATAGGATGTCCAATGCACAATACGGACGCCTCCAGGTAACGCAAAGTAAACTACTGAGACTAATCACAAATGAAAACCGATACATAACAATCGACGAACTACACAGAAACACTAATATACCGATGATATGAGACTATATTACAGACACCGCCCAAAAATTCCTAAATACCAACATTCAACTTTCCACCCTCACTGCCCACATTACAGACATTCGCCACCATCACAATTATACCCATACCCATCGCTTACTCCATGAAAACCTCCCCCCTTTACTTTGATCCTGACTAAAACGGACATAACACGCAAAACGACAGATATACACCCTAGATTCCTACTCCTCTCCTTATAGTCTCCCCTCTTACCCTTCCCACACCAATCAGAATAAACACGTCATCACTATAAACCACTGTGACACAATAAACTATGGCCAAATTGTTTAAAATAGGTTTTTTAGTAATTTTTTCCTGTATTTTCTAATATAACTAACTCTTTTAATATTTTAGTATACCTAATTCTTATAAGCTGCGTGCAGTTAAAAATAATACGCACTGTATGTTTGATTACAGGAAAGTGTCACCCCCACAACAAACGAATAAAAGACGAAGTTATATCATAGGGCCTCAACATCGGCCGCCAGGACGACCGTCCGTCACCGGAACCCGTCACCCTGGTGATTTATTGTAATGCTGTAAATATGTAATATATTTAATGTATTAACCATGATATTTTTATTGTATTATGCAATTTATATGATATATATACTAAGTAGTCTTAATTTGATATAAAAAGGAATAGGTAATAAAGCTTTTAAATTAGAATTGAAAATTGGGGTCTAGAATAACCAACACTAACAATGACAACCCAGCCATGCTAACACTGGCAATGGCTCATATATCGTAAACACTTTATACTTGTTTTGGCCTTACTAATGATTTAAACTGAGATAAAACTAAAATACATTTTTCGATACAATTTTTATCAGTAATATTCAGATAAGACTGCCTTACCAAAATAAACTTCAGTTCTAATTAAGCATAAAAACCGTTAATACTACCAATAAATTTCAATCTTAAGGTACTTGTAGTAAGGAAAACAATAAATCAGTCTCCTGAAAGATAAACTACATTTTCATTACCTCATTTTTCAGCTAAATGTTTACGACTGACAAAGTTGTAAATATCGATGCTGAAGTGTAATTTTGCAACATTGTTTGATAAAAAGTTTTTAGAACCTAAGTACTATTAAATTAATATTTTAGGTTTATAATCCTCGAGTATACTCCAACGTGTGCTTAATTCAACGAAAAGCTAGAAAAATATTAAAGAAGAATAAAGTAAAACATAAACGTTCTGCTTGTGCATCCATGGATGGGTCTAACTATACTTGTAACATAAACTTTTTTATTTTTCGTTTTTAGAGAAAAAGTCATTTTTATAAAGAGTTTTGTTTATACTGAGAAATCCTTAAGTCAGAATGTCGATGTTACGTACAGGATGGTTAAAAAATAAAGAGACGTAAAATTGTGTCAGGAGTAAAATAACAGTTATATAAGTAAAAATTAAAAATGTTTTAAGAAAAAGTTGTTTCTAAAGTCAATGGAAGTTAAGATATGAAATTTTAAAGCTGTATATCAGCATACCGTAATTCGAGTTGGAGACTGGTTAGATAGGCATTTTAATAATAAAAGCATTGGACGGTTCGGTCCTGTAAGATTACCTCCACGTTCTCCTAAAATTACCACACTCGATTTTTATTTCTGGGCATACCTGGAACAAAAAGTATATGTGACTCATTTCCACAATAACAGAAAAAGAAAAAAAAAATAATAGAAATAATAGCCGACATAAATGAGCAATACCATTGATTTAGCTTACAAGGAATTTAAAAAAATAATAGAGAAAGGTGTATCAGTAGGACAAAAACATTTAAAATATTTTTTATATGACCTACTGTCAATACTATTTAGGTTTTATATTTATATCATTAAATAGATTCTGCACTTTGGTTAACTTTGCAAAATTATTTTAATCTTAATGAAGCCCACAATATCAACTTTGGAATACATCGTAACTTTCATTGACATCAAAAATAACTTTTTCTTATAATATGTTTAACTTTTGCTTAAATAACTAGTACTTTACCCTTGACAAATTTTCCCGTTTATTTATTTTTTAACCATTGTGTACATTATATCAACATTCTGACTAAGGCTGAGAATTTTTCAGAATAAGCAAAACTCTTTATAAAGAAAGACTTTTTCTCTAAAAATGAGAAATAAAAAACTTTACGAGTATGGTTAGATTAATCTGTGGACACTGTAAATACAGGGTGATTCAAAAGTAAACCATATCCTTTCAAGGGGGGATTCCTACCAATAAAATAAGACGAAAGTTCATGTTAACATGAGCCATAAATTCTTCTTTACGGAGATACAGATCTTGGAAGCGGAAATAGAAAAACACTTCTTCTCACCTTCTTCTTAAGCCACGGTCCTATAATATTTAAAAAACTTTGTTAGATAAACTTATGCATCAGAAAGGATTAGTCAGAGGTTGGTTTTTGATAAAAAGGATTATTGTAAAATATTTTAGGTTTTTAAAAGTTGACGTTTCAGAATACTCTGATTCTGTTTTGGTGAGACAGAACACCTTTTTTATCAAAAACTAACCTCTATCTAATCCTTTTTTAGGGCAAAGGTTTATCTAACAAAATTTCTTAATTATTATAGGACAGTGGCTTAATACCCAAAGAAGATGACAAAAAAACATTTTAGGATGCTCAAATAAATAACAAAAAAAGTGCTTTCTCGACAATTACATAATAGCGGTTAAATGAAAAAACTCAAATTTTGGGAATAGGCATTGCTAATTAAGGTTAATAATTAAAATTTTTATTTAGAACAAATTGTTAAAGAAATGAATTTTGGTACAACAGATATTCGAAATCCTGTTTTTAATAATAGATACTGTAATACTCCTGAATGATTACAAGATAGTTATGGCAATCTAAAAAAAACCTATTTATGATTTTACAACAGTTCAATGGCCAGACTAAGTTTTAATGCAAAATCAAAAAAGGAAGAAACTCGAAACAGAGAGGCAGGACATTTCTTTGTAATGAAGCCGAAGGACACTTCTGATGGGCCAGAAGGTTTTAGTGATCCCAGAGATAAAGCACATAAAAAAGAAAAAGAAATTAATGCCCGTGTAATATGATACTGAGTATGTGTCCATTGTCTTTGAATTTGTAGGCCACTTCCGTGCAGAGACTTTTTACGAATAAAGGGATTCGTTTAAGAAACACAATAACACAAGAAAAAAATAAAAAGGGAAATATTAAGCATGCCACACTGTGTGAGGTCATTATACAACCTCTAGGCAATTTAATTACCCGAATTATTCGACGGTGTTGTTAACTATTCATTTTTAAGACATATTACTGCCAAAGTATGCTCTAATATTTAAAATAATTTTCTCACACTTACTCGGTAATAAATGACCCGTAATAATAGACTTCTTTTAAATGAGCATCGAGTTATCAGGTATGTTAATGAATAAATTGTTCAAATAAGAAACCGATTAATTACAGACATTTATAATATCAAAGAATGTACTACTTTTAATTAGCATGTCAAATCAGTGGTAATTCTAAAAATGCTCCGTATTAATTAGGCTCTTAAAATAATTTAGATAGATAACATACGAAATAATGTGGGAATGAATATGGAACAAAACATTTTAAAGTGTCGGTCAACATACATCTGCATATGATTACAGTTCTAATGGCCTATTTATTCGTGTTAGTGCGGAATGACCACTTGTCAGTTCACACCTGCTACCTAATCTGCGACTCAACTCGCTAAAGAAAATCCAAATAACCAAGTGCAAACACCACTCAAATTTATAAAGGAAAAATGGTTTTCTCATTAAAAATGATAATTTTGTATTACACTGCTCCATTTTCTGGATTTTTTGTATAAAATTTATTATAATAAATTAAACCAAAGTTTTTCGGGAAAAACTGGCGTAAACAAAATCTGATTATGAGCATAGTCTGACGAATGTCATTCATTGTTCAGAAAACATAACCTTTAGTTTACATTATGACTATTAGCAAAAATAATAAGATTGTTTGGTTATTAATCAAAATATGCGATTGATCAAATACAAGGTGGCGCACAGCCAATAGGGAACTTGCACATTTTTTTTTACTTCATAAAAATGTTCTACAATACTAAAAAATAAGATATGCAAAATATGACGCCTTAATTCCCAATAATAAATTTGTTATAAATTATTAAAGTTTCACGCGCGAGCGAACCGTTTCAAACAGGTTCAAAAGCGCGGGAGTAGTCGTGACATCACACCATACAATTTACAAACGACGACGGAGATCCCGGCACTCGACCGCTTGATTTCAGATAAATTTTAAGTGTATACTTAAAATGGAAACAAAAACTCCTTATTTTAAATATTGCATTGTACCGTTGTGTAAGAATACTACAATGAAAGTGCCAGATAAAATATTTATAATATTGCCAGAAGATAAGATTCGTCGATCAAAACGGCAAAAAGCGTGTAGAAGAAATGAAAAAGACATTTCACAGAGCAGTAGGTCTCTACATGTGTGTGAAGATCATTTTAATGTAAGTACATTATTAAATACTATATGTCTATCTACAGTTTTTCGCAGGCGGGCAATAAAATATTCCGAATTCCGAATTATTGAATTTTAATTAGGGTAGGATTAAAGAAAGAATGTGTATACAATGTTAGAAAATAAGATTAGTAGATAGAATGTAATTTAGTGATACTAAATAAAGGAAATTTCCTGGTGCGAAAGTAAACAGCTATTTATTATACTCTTCGCAAATACGATTACGAAGAGTATATTGCATTTGATCGGGACATTTCTAAAATCGTTAATATCGCTCGCAGAGAAAAAATCATTTCGTTCGTCATCGAATTCTGAACAACTTTCAAAATATCCGTCTGTTCATCTGTCCGTCCGTCCGTCACGTTTCTTCTAAGCACGATAACTAAAGAAAGAAAAGTCCGATCGAATTGAAATTTGGGCTATAAGTTAGTGTTAGCTAGAGGAAGAAATCCATTGTTTTTGAAAAAAATCAAATAGTAAATAAAAAAAGTAATAGGACATTTTATTTAAAAATATGAATCTACAGAGGGTTGCAATTTTCAATGTGCTACTAAAATAGACACCAAAATGCTGTAAAATATACTACCACAAATTTCGCCTACGCAGTCGGCATCATCGGGAGATGAAAAAAAGTTGAAAATTAAATATGTGATCAATATATTAGGTATTGTAAGAATGAATCTTAGTTTATACTATAAAATATACTGCCACGCATTTCGCCAATACAGTCGGCACCATCGGGGGAGAAAATTAAATATGTAGTCAATACATTAGGTATTGTAAGAATGAAATTTATAAGACAAACACAAGATTCTTTTCAAAAAACTGCGAAGAGTATCCTACAGAATGTGCAACAATTATATAAAAGTTCAATAACACCACTGTCTGCGAAGAGTAAAATGTTTACATCTAGTATATATAGTATATTGCAAATACCTTTCCCTTGCCCTTTAATTTATTCTATTCAAATCTTACATTTTATCTATTATGTGAATGATAACACGACACAATCACTTATTTCCCTTGCCCCAAAACATAGTACGAAAATACCTACGATAGGTAATTATACATTTGCGCAACATTTCCTTTGCAGCAAATGTCTTCTATAGAGACACTTTACACGTGTGTACAAAAAAAACACGAAAAATATAGAAGTGGATGTTGTAAAGAATTACCCTAAATTCTTTCAAACATAAGAGTAAGTCTGCTAAAAATGCTTAGTTGCGACTAAGCATTTTGTAGTTATTTCATTTTATTCCGTGATCATACTATTTTATGTTTATAAATTATTACTAAAAGCTAAGAAAATATATACTTCTCTGCCTTGACCCCGCGGACCTCTCCAAGGGAAAAACTTTCACTATTTTGTATAAAAGATGCCACCATAAACATTTCCACTTTAGGCAAATTATCAGATTGGCCCTTTGAAAAACCTTATTCAGTCATTTTAAAATATCTGTACAACTACAATAAGCGGTACTATAAAACACAATTATATATTTATATCAGAACAGTCACTAACAAATCAACCACAGTCTAATAACACCATATTGTACATATGTTTATATAGAATGTCATACTTTGTTAATTTGTTTGTATTATTATTTTTAAGTATTTTATGAATGAATTGATTTTTAGTTTTCTTTTTTCTGTATATATGTATATATTAATATAAATCTTACTCTGTACCCCATACAAGTTGTAAATAATCTACTTAATTGTGAATAAAGATTTTAAATTGGAATTGGAATTGGTAAACATCTGATTGTGTTGCTTCCCGGCGCGACGACTACCGAATATTGTATGGTGTGACGTCACAGTCAATAGTAGCTCGTTTCGGGCCACTTCAATTTTATCGCTGTTTAGATCCTTCATACTGATCGCGTGGAATTAGAAATCTTATTTTTTTGTGAAGTACACGTTTTATTACAACGTTACGCTATGTTTTTTAGTATTATTTTTATTTTTAAAATTATAGGCAAGTTCCCTATTGACGGACTTTAATGCTAGATACCTTTTGTCAAAAAAAATAAATAAATAAATAAACGAACGAGTGATAAATACACAATGATAAAAGAATTAAATGGCATTGAATAAAATTCAGAGGAAACAACTACTCAGCGGACAAAAGCCCCGACCTGCATTGAATTAAACCTGCAAATCTTGTTTGGTAGCTAAGATTATTTGTCAATTCCTCACTGGACATAGACGGGTTTCGAATTTATTATGTCCTCGTCAGTATGCCATAAGTAATGGAAAAGACAAATAATAATAACAAACCAGGCTAGCCTAAAGCAGACTAAGCAAGACAGACATAGTGAGTGATAAGTAAATGTAAATCTTATTCAATATGTAGTTTAGCCCACTAGGGTTAGAGGTCGCAGCTGTTGGTACCTATTTTGCAGGTCGCTATCAGTCACTAATACCTCAGTGATATCTGACGGATAGTAGCACTGACCACGAGAGGGATACACTTATCAGTTATCACTCACTAAGTAAATTAAATGGGAATTTTATTTTTTAAATATTGCATCAGTTAGGTGATTACCTTCTTGATCCACCCGTTGTCTTAAAGGTAAATGTTTGAAAACTCTTCTTGAAAGTTCATCGTCTAGCGCCGCAATTTCGTAACGAATTGCACGTTTTAAATTTTCGAGATTACGAGGACGATTGACGTATACCCTTTCTTTTAGGTATTCCCATTAAAAGAAATCAGGAACTATAAAATCTGGAGAACGGACGGGTCAAGCAATATCATCAAAGCGTGAAATAATCTCACGAAGTGACTCGAATACGTAAGAGGTATGTGCTTCGTTGCGCTGTTTGATATGTGGCACCATCTTGTTTGAAATACAAATCCCTGCGATTCACTCTGTGTTTCCTGTTCTTGTAGCAGAATTTTTTTTTAACATAAATGCATACTATTCAGAGTTAACGGTAACTGTCGTCGTTTTTATAAAAAATGTGGTCCAACTTTGCTAAATGTTCCAGCTGCACACCATATACTCACTTTTTCAGTGGTTATTCATGCATTTCTTGAAGATTCTGCTTATAACCAGTAACGAATGTTTTGTTTATTTACAAAATCTGATAAATGGAAGTGAGCAGCTTTTTAATTAGATTAGGTTGTTCTTGAACATTCTTAACATTGTATTACTAAATTGCAATCGTGCCTGTTTTTCTTGCGGAGAAATTTTCTGGACTATTTGATTTTACCTATATGGTTGGAATTTTAGCTTGTACGCCATCCGCTGTACTCTTCTTCTGAAAACACTTCCAAGACCGTGAGCCTGTTGTCAGAGTACCTAAACAACGCGGGAACTCTGCAAAACTTCTCTTGGTCTTTCAACATTTACTGGTGTACTCGTATTCACTATTTTGGTCGTCTGTGTTTAATATCAAGAAGCACACTGCTATTATCTCCAAACTTATTCACTCACTTCAAAATCGTTGTACAACTGGGAATACGACCACGCCTAGCAATACGAAAGTGGTTTTGAAAATGACGACGGGTTTCAGTTATCGAATTTGTTTCATTGTTGAATCGGTGTTCCATAGTAACGGTCAAAAACCGCTTAAAATTAACAAAAACGTCAAATAATAATTATTCATAAAGGTATAATAAGAATTATAATACCAAAGTATTCCAGCAGAAAGGGTAAAAGTTTATTTACAAAATAGTACTGAATACTAGAAATAATACCTAAATAGGTACCACTGTCGAAATCGTCTCAATTTATTTAATTGAATAAATAAATTTAGAGGAGAGCGACTTCGGTACCTATTTAAGTATTATTTCTAGTATTCATTACTATTTTGTAAATTAAATAATTATTGGCTTAAGTATTGCCTTTTGATTCCTAATGCGGCCTTGTTAACTCTAGAACGAAACCGTAGGGTCGCCCGTGACCTTGTGATTTACATTTATGTATTCACATACATTTGCGTACCCATCAAAATTCATCGTATCGATACTTTCAGTAAGCATTAAAAGAGGTCAGGTGCATTTTTTTTTTTTTGAGTTTTGCCTCTCTAGTTTTATAGGCGATTCTGCCGTAAAGAACCTCACAGTGTGGTTAGTGTAATAAATATCCCTGTGGTTATTAAAATGACGTGCGATTTCTTTACTTAAACTAAAGTCTTTATTTTTATAATAAAAATGGATCCAAATAAGCGCCCCTTACGGAGGCAGAACTTTGGAAAGCTTTAAGCTGTATTTTCTAAAAATTACGCTCCGTGGGTGCGCGACAAGTATAGCGCAATAGCATGAAGACACTTGGGTGGTTAGTGAAAACGCATGTTTCTACAAAAATTCAGTGTTTGTGTTCTCAAAATATCATAACAGCACAAAACATAAATCTGAAGTGGGCGGGAACCTTTGATGTGAAGATAACACTGACGTAGTTTTCCACGAAACACCAAAACACCATATAGTGGAAATGATTAAAACTTAATCATCCCCGGATTAAGTTTTACTCATCTCCAGATGTTGTCAACTTGGTTGGCAAGACGCGCGTCGATAGTAGTATATGGTCATCTGGCATTTCGTAAAAAATTACGTCAGTGACACAAAACGTAAGCATATAATTCGTTCAGCTGCTGCGACTTGACACTATTGCACTATGCATGTCGCGCACCCACAGAAGCGTAATTCTTAGAAAACACAGATTTATACGAAGATTCGAGTGATAATGAACCAGAAATTTTTAACGAGTGAGAGTAATTATTGTTAACGAACATGAAGAACGGTACCTATTAATACCTAAAGAAGTTGTTAGTACAAAAAATATGATTTTAATTTTTTCCTTTTTTAAACATTTTTATATTTGTAGTGTTTGTTAATATAATGCTGAAATAGATTTAAAGTGTTACTTTTTCTTTTCACTTGGCCAAATAAAGTCCCCATTTCCTTATTGTATAAAAATATAGAATACAAAGTCACATACGACCCCACCGTGTGGTTTATGTCACAATATAATAACGTTGTGGTTCTATTGTTAAAGTGCGTCAACCGATCGTACGCCACCTTGTATAAGCGAATAATAGAATAATCAATTAACCGAGCTCGGTTGCATAATAGGCTATAGCGTTGAGTTACGAGTATAGTTGGTTTTACTGTCTGTCGACTTCCGGATTCAATTCCTAGCTTCGACCCTGACAAAATCGAAGAAGGAACTGGTTGTGTGTCCACGTTTTTCAGCAATGTGGACTTAGAATCCTATATTATATTGATGTTATTTAGGTAAAAATTAATTAATTATTTCATTAAAAACGTTAACATTTTGACTTGAAGTCGCCTCGAGCACAAGCATATTGTAGTATAAATTTACTGAAAAACTAATCTTGTTGAGCGAGGCGAATGTTTGATATGAAAATTCACAAACTCATTCTATTATGCTTAGAGCTCGGATGGAGGTATCAGTTCCCAGTGATGGTTTTTATGCAGGTATAATGTTATATTGTAAATGCCCACTGAAACATTTCAAAACCACAGAAAACAAAAATTTATACATGATAAAGTGAATTTCATTTCATTTTAAATTGTTAATATGTAAACTAGTTTTCTCAGAAAAAATTTGACAAAAAAATATTTTATATTTTTACATCAGCCAAACTTAGGGGTGACGTCACACTATATTTTTCCTTACGATTCATGATTAAATATTAAATGAACTGACAAATTTTACAGATTTGTAAGGATCTTAGTTATTTTGTTATATTTTGCACTTCCATCAGTATTAAATAAACTGAAAAAAAGTATAAACATTTTTTTACTGTTTTAATTATATTTTGTTGTTTTTTCCCCAAAATTTGAAAACCAATTTAACCAGTTTTTTTCAATAATTGCAATAATTTTTTTCAAGAATCGGTTTTTTATGTAAACTACATATTACGTGCCAATTTCAGATTTAGAGCCATCTGTACACACATTTATCGATGGTAAATTATAGTTCAAGGTGTAGTTGAAATAAGTGTTATTTATGTGTGTTGTCTGAATTTACAGGAAATATTACTATAGGAATATGTAGTAGTTGTAGATGATACTGAAAGACGGAATACTTACCTTGAAAAGTTATTACATTATTGATGATATTTATCTCTGAAAACGTCTCTGCTAAAGTTGGATTGATCTCTTTTAATCAAAATTGATTGGTTAGACAATCTGTACTAATTTGACAATTATAAGTTCAAATAATTATTATTTTTCCTAATGTAGTGAACATTAGGAAAAAAAATTTGTTGATCATTTGTTCTCTACGTACCTTTAATGGAGGTGTTGAACTTCACATAATAGAGCATCGCAGGATGATAATGTTATTATTCCAAGATCTATCCGAAGAGCTTTACATTGTAGATGCTGATCTGTAAATATTCTCTTCGTAAAATATTCGAGTTTATCTGTATGTTCACTCTGTACACACCAAATGTTATATATGCTCAGCAATAATCTTTTTATAGATTCAGTTAAGTTAAGAAGCATCATACTCGTGATATTGTCAATTTGTGGTGAAGTATTATTTGCATTTTTAAGCGTCGCATCGAATTCTTGTAAGTTGAATGGATCATCCAACATGTTAATATATTAAATATATTAACAACAAATTTTGTTGTTTAACAACATGATTCTCGTTAGCAACTGTGGGTGGAGCTATTTTATCTAAATATCCATCGTGCTGACATTGGGTGTTTATTAACGTTATAGTTTTAATTGACAATTTTGTCCATATTGTCGATACGGGAGTATTTCTGTTGAGTTTCTATAAAAACTTTTTCCAGCTATTTCGTTGTTTTTTATGACACTATCTTTTGGCTTCAGCATATCGTTTTTGGTACTTAATAAAATGATCAAAGAGATATCAATTTAATAAGATTTTGCGGATTGTAACCAAGATATTGTCATATTAATGCATTCTTCACCCCATCACACTGGATTACTAATTTTAGAAGATAATGGTCTTGTTATGGGAAATTAACAATCTGCAGCTTGAGAAATAATTTGTATTATCTGAATAAGGTTTTTTGAATTATAAGTTGTATTAAATTTATTATGATATTGTTACAAGAAACAATTTTGTGAATAATATTTACAGAAGATTCCTGCAATAATGGGTATTTAGTTGTAAAATTCAATATATGTATCTGTTCCAAATTTACCTACAAAAATATTAATTTATATTTTAAATATAAATTTATCGGAGACGAAAAAACATGAAACTTGGCAAAATCAAATAATTTTTAAAACATAGTAAAATACACTTATTGAAAATATACTTTTTTTTCTATTTCAACACATCATTGAATCTACAGTACTAAAATAATCTTATTTAATAACATGAGCACATATAAATACTGTAAACGCAAATTAATTTTAAGGGTTTTACAATTTTGCAATACATTATTACTTTCGTTATACGATAGTATAGTTTGTGAAAGTATGCTGATAGTTAACGAGACATTTTCAATGGGCAACGAACCACAAAGCAGCGAAGCCGCGAGATGTAGGTGTAGATTAAATTTATCATATTTTTTTATATATCTGCTGATATATATCTTTTCTATCACATCATAATTGATTGTGCATTAGTATGTAAATTGATGTTTGTGATGGATTTGATAACAACACAGTTTGATGAATAAGCAGAAGGTGAACCTGATTATAATCAGTAGTTTCAATAAGTTCTTCCACCAAAATTTATATGTCTTACGGTTAATAAGATTGAAACACTATAAGACAGAACAGTTAACAGTAAATCACCTCGAAAATTTGATGAGTTTCGAATATTTGCTAATTTATCTTAAAAAATGTACCAATTTTTAATGAAATTATCATCATATCAGTTTTAATCTGACATTTCTTAGAAAATATGCATACTATATGGACAAAATTTCAGATGCCGATGAAGAACAGTCTCTTTTATAGACTGACATATTTTTGTAATTTTTCTGTTTTAAAATTTTTGTATTATTCTTAATAAACCTATTAAATTATTTTTCGAGATATCCTAAAGTGGATTCGAACCTTTCAACAATCTCTTAACTAATATACATCGATTTTCTGTTTAAATATAGAGGATTTGTATTGCTCGACTAGGGGACCAAGGGCGGATATACAGCCTATTTCAAAGAGGGGCAATATACAAAAAATAATTGATGTCCTACACAACATTAGATTTAATATATTCTCTAGCAAAAAAAAAATAGTTATAATATTTAAGATCCGATTTCAAGTGGGGTATCGTCCCTTCTGCGTCCTTGCTAAGGGCGATAGTTGTACCCACATGGTTAGTTTCAAATTCGGGTAAATCAAACAAACCAAACTCAGGAGGGTTTACTTTGGATACCAACAAGTTCATGTATGGTGAAACCTTTAATTGGTCACAGCTGGTTGATATTTTCCAACATTATTTTTCCTGTCATGAATTTTGAAACTCCCTCACGGGGTTCATTTGTTTGATTTGCTCGAATAACAAAATGTGTAAACATTAGAGAATGAATGGCGTACTGATAAGAATATACACTACAAGGTGTTTTCTAAGTGCATGTAAAAGTCAAGATTATTTGGATTATTTTAAGAAATAAATGTATATGAAAATATGTCCGGAAATGCTTACCGAAGGGAGCCGGGCACGGGCCTTTGACGGACCCTTAGAAAACCTAGTTTTTTCAATATAACTAGAGAACCATCAAAAATACAAGTCTTAATTTTAATATCAGCTATTTTTAGATTAACGTTTATTTTTGATAAATTTTCCAGGTTTTTTATTTCACCAGTACAGTCGTGTTATTTTTTTTTGAAACTTTTTTTCTCACTTATTATGTTGGTAAGCATGTTGCTTAGTTTAATTGCCTAAACAATAGTAACGAGAAAAGGTACTACTCGACAGCGGTAGCCATTTCTGAATAGATACATCGAAAAAAAAAAAAGAAGATGTGAAAAAAATCATTAATTTGGTAGTTTCGCTTATCCATCTCTGACTAAAATCGTAGAAAATCTAATAGACAAAAGTGATAAAATTTTGAAAAAAAAAATATTGTTTTGTTGAGATTTCCGAAAAAACATTTTCAAAAATTTACAAGTCAATAAATAAACAATAAAAATTAAATATAAATAAATAACCGGAAAATTCTTGCTCTTAACAGCCAGGATATTCCTTCGAATATTGGGATTCCAACATTCTTCTCGTGTTCAGGACATCTGTATTTATACACTTTTCAAGAGTTTTTGTCCCAAAAATAAGCGTGGTTCATCATTACTACAGCAAGTTTGCTTCGAAGTGCATATAAAAACTATCTTATCTCTGTTTGTATTTAGGCTTGATTTTTTTCAATGTAGACTGATATTTTTAAATGTACAGGGTGAACCTGCGACAATTCCCACCCTCCTTTTCTCCGTTATTTTTGGACTTAGAAAGACGTTTCAAAAAATTAATTGTAGGGTATTTTATTATTATTTTTTACGATGACCTCAATGAATATACATGTTGTTTCATAAAAATGATATGTAAGTGTTATATATTTGCATTATTCGTTTGAAAGATACAAACTGTTAAAATATGTTTCAAGTATATTCCTTCGTTCATTTTCAGAATAATACATGATATCATTTATTATAAATATTTCACACAAGTTAGGACAAAAGAAAATGACAAGTTAATCAACTGACGGATGTTTAATTATTTAGACCCTTGTTTATTTTTCCATAGACTTCTAAAAATATGACATTTTATAGTTTCTATTTAATTTTTATTCAACATCTAACATGTATATAACCCTGAAATCGTTATAACACGTAGATTTAAAAAACGGAACAAAATATATAGGGTGTTCTAATTAAAAAAATATAGGTTGGTTTGATCACACTTTTATGCAACACCAAGTGTATTCACAGAGGTATCATAAAAAAAATTCATAAAATTTCCTTTGACTTGTTTTTTGAAACATCTTTCTAACTCCAAAAATAACGGAGAAAATGGGGATGGGAATTCTCGCGGGTTCGCCCTATACAGGGTGGGCAATTTTCGATGTTTGTATAAGGTAACTCGGTAACTGTAAGAAATACAACAAAATGAAAGACACATATTCGATTTTTTTTTTGACAAATTTATTGGAGAAAACAGAAATTTGCTATCGTCTTGTTTTCGAGTCTTAAACAAAAGTTCGATTTTTCGACTTTTAGACACATGCCAATATCTTGGTTGTTTGTAAAGTTATGAAAAAAACAACTTTTATATTCTTTAGGCACTTTTTCTGTGTAATACAGTGGCGTCGAGAAAATTAAAAATGAAGGGGCAATTTCGAATTATGTTATAAAGTTGTATTTTTGTAAATGGGAATCATAGTTGGCTACGATTTAGTTAAGAAGGACATTTTTTTCTTTTTCAAACTATATACCATACGTGGGGTCGCTTTTGATGTGTAAGTATTTAATAGCGAAAATAATCTTTTAGTAGATTACTTTTTGCGTTTTTTATATTTATTCCAAGTAGGCGTGTGTCATCTATGACAGTGTTTATCCGTTTGTCAAATTGCATGTTGATAATTTAGTTTCCTTCATAATTACACCCCATTTAACCGTAAAAGTGAAGACGTCTTACGAAAATTACGAGAAATATGATATGCTAGAATGCTTTATTCAAAGTAATAACAATTGTGATATAGCATCCGACATATATTTCGATCACTATCCAGAAAAACGACAACCTGATAAAGATATTTTTAAGAGGTTAAAAGAAAATCTCATTAGTTGTGGGTCTTTCAACAAGCCAAAACCAAAAAATCAGATATTTATATCTAAATTTATAATACATTACAATTACAAAATAAAATTTCAAATTAAAGTAAATGTTCAAACTGTTATATTCGATACATAAATTACACCTCTTCATAACACTCTAAACTGCATTAAGTATAAATATGAAGATTTGAAATAAAATTCACAGTCCATAAAATTTTGTCTGAGTTCATTTATGTCGGTACTGGTTTTCTTGCATGATTTGTCTTTAATTTGGCCCCAAAAGAAAAAATCCAGTATCGTTAAGTCAGGTGGTCCGTTACTTCCTATCCAGTTATTTCTAAAATTGGTATTTAATAATTCTGCAATGGTCCTGATATTTTGTGGTGGTGCACCATCTTGTTAAATGAACTGATTTCTTGCCTCAGTTAAGGATAGATTGTCCAATAATTCTTCAATAATTTTCTGGTTTAAGATTTCGTAGTACCGTTGGCCATTAAGATTTTCTTGATACATGTGATGTGATGTGATTGCCAAGTAGAGCACACCAAACATTAAAACAAAGTGTCCCTGAGATCGCACGTCAACGGTACGGTGAGGGTTCATATCAGACCAATAGTGCTCGTTATGTCTGCTGAAAATTCCTGCACTGCTAATGTAGGCTTCATCTGTCCAAACTATATTTCTAGAGAAGAATGGATCTTGTTGACTGTTTTGACAATACCATATGCAAAACTCCAATCATCGCTGAAGATCAGTTGGTTGCAGGTGATGTTGTTTCCTTATAGTATAAGGCCTAAATTTGTTTGTCTTCAAAATACCCAGAGCTCAACGTCTTGAAATTCCAGAATCTGCTTCAATTTGACGACTTGAAACTGAAGAACTTGCCACTATATTATACAGAAAAAAGTGCCTGAAGAATGTAAAAGTTGTTTTTTCATAACTTTACAAACAACCAAGATATTGACATGTGTCTAAAAGTAGAAAAATCTAACTCTTGTTTATAACTCGAAAACAAAAGACAATAACAAATTTTTGTTTTCGCCAGTAAATTTGTCAAAAAAAGCGATCGAGAATGTGTCTTCCATTTTTTGATCTCTTATAGTTACTAAGTTATCCTATACAAACATCGAAATTTGCCCACTCTGTACAATTTAAAAATGAATTTAGTTTATAAACTAAAAATATTTTATTAGAAAAATAAAATAATCAGTCTTAACGGCGAAATAATAAACAATTTCCATTCCTAAATTAATTCCCTAACTGGCACTACTTCTATGAATTATTTTAGTATTGTTTAACTAATATTTAATTATCCTTATTTTAATTAATTATTCGGTAAACAATTGTTTATAACAACTCCGGGTTTAAATGTTTAATGTGAATAAAAATTTAAACGATACAGGTCGTACCCAAAAGATTTATAAACAAAACAAACAATATAGTGGTAATAATTTGTTCAAACGGCATTAAATAATAATAAACAGTCGTTGAAAAATAAATAACTGTTATTAACAATGTCCACAAAATACGTAACTTTACTAAAACTAATTAGAAGTACCTAATTATTTTACATTCAGACATTAAATTCTGCGTATGTTTATTAAACGGAACAACTATTTGAGCTCTCTATGATAAATCATAAATTAACTGCTAATGTAAAATAATTGCAATTGCAAAATGAAAAGGATAATATTTAAAGAAAAAGTAAATTATTATTCAACATGAGTAGGTAGGAACTGGGGCCTCAACCCACGGATCCTACACTGGCTGTACACGGCGGTCATCAGACCGAGGCTCCAGTATGGATCCGTGGTCTGGTGGCCGAGCGTGGACAGAGCGATTACGTCCCGAAAGCTGGCAAAAGTCCAGAGACTAGCCTGCCTAGGGATCACTGGCGCAATGAGGACGACACCGACAGCTGCTCTAGAGGTTCTGCTAGGCCTGCCAACGCTTCCCTCGTGGATAAAGAGGGTGGCTATGGCGGCCTATCTGAGAATGCGGAATTCTGGGAGCTGTCAGTGTTCAGGCAGAGCTGAAGGTCACGCAGCAATTGCTGGACTGACGGAGAGGGAAATCCCTCTCTCTGTCCTGAAAGTGAGAGAAGCGAAAGATCAGCTAAGGTTGGAAAGGAATTACACTCTCACACTTCCCAGTAGGGAGGAGTGGAGTGAAGGAAGAATTGACTTCCGCCCGGACTCTCTGGTGTGTTACACAGACGGATCTCGGGTGGCCACTAGACCATCTTCCGGGGCGGGAATATATCTGGAAGGCAAAGAAGTACAGGAGAGTTTTGCTCTAGGCTCGTACACCACGGTCTTCCAGGCAGAGGTTTACGCCATCCTAGCGGTGGCAGATAGGGCTGAGGTAAGGAATGAGGCGGAACAGATAATATACATCTGCTCCGACAGCCAGGCTGCTCTAAAGGCGGTGTGCTCCCCCAGGACGAGATCAGCTCTTGTCCAGGAGTGTGGGGATGCCCTAGAAGAGCTGGCTAGGCATAAACAAGTGAGACTGGTATGGGGCCCGGAACATATGGGAGTTCCAGGCAACGAGAAGGCCGATGAATTGGCTAGACTCGGAGCCGAGGAACCCTGTCACGGGCCTGAGCCTATGTTAGGTATTTCAAGAAGGCAGGTCACAACTGCCCTCAATGAGTGGGCCCACGAGACACTGAGGACGCACTGGAGGACCAACAGAGCCTGCAGGCAGACCCGAGATTTTGTGACGGGGCCGAACAAATCGAGATCGGCCTGGTTGCTGGGACGGAGTCGGAAAACTCTGAATCTCTTAATCGGTGTTCTGACAGGCCACTGCAGACTTAGGAGGCATCTATCATTAATAGACATTGAGGAAGACCCTACATGTCCAAGATGCAGGAGTGATGAAGAGACATCTTACCACTTCCTGGGACAATGTGAAGCATTTGGGCGCCTGAGACACAGTATCTTCGGTTCTGAGACGCTTCTAAGGGAGGAGATGAGCTCCCTCGCAATGAGTGACATCCTGACTTTCATCAGAAGGTCGGAAAGATTCGATGAGGGAGCAAGAGAAGCACATGGCTGAGGGGACAGCTGGGGGTTGGTAAAAAGGGCCCGTCTGTGGCCTACTTACCAGGCGTCAGCCTCCCCCACCATTACCATTATGAGTTCTCAAAACGTGCTCATTATGCCTGATGAAAATTCTTGCACTGCTAATGTAGGCTTCATCTGTCCAAACTATATTTCTAGAGAAGAATGGATCTTGTTGACTGTTTTGACATTCCTAAATTAATTCCCTACCTGGCACTACTTCTATTGAATTATTTTAGTATTGTTTAACTATTATTTTATTATCCTTATTTTAATTAATTATTCGGTAAACAATTGCTTATAACAGCTCGGGGTTTAAATGTTTAATATGAATAAACATTTAAACGAAACAGGTCGTACCCAAAATATTTATAAACAAAACAAACAATACAGTCGTAATAAATTATTTAAACGGCATTAAATAATAATAAACGGTCGTTGAAAAATTAATAACTGTTATTAACAATGTCCCCAAAATATGTAACTTTATTAAAACTAACTAGAAGTAATTATTTTACATTCAGACAGTAAATTCTGCATATATTTATTAAACGGAACAATTATTTTAGCTCTTTATGATAAATCATAAATTAACTGTTAATGTAAAATAATTGCAATTGCGAAAAGAAGAATAATATTTAAAGAAACAGTAAATTATTATTCAACTTATGAGTTCTCAAAACGATATGGAATTAAAATATTTGCTAATAAAACATTTACTAGCCCTATACAGGGTGTACCAATGTGATTTGGTCAACGTAAAAATAAAATGATTGAAATCATGCTAAAAAAAGAACATTTTATTACACACTGAAGTATTAACACACATCAGAACTGAATTCTACCCTAGATTATATATTGCAAAGCACAAGGGCTGAGGGAGCATTTTTGAGCCGCCGCTAAAATGAATTCATTTTGTATTTATCATTTCAATATACTTAGGATTTTTTTGTATTTATTTATTGTAAAACTGTAAAACCAACAAAACCAACGTAATTATTTTCATACATTGAACTACTTCACTTTACACTCGGGTGGACGGTCTGGTACGGTCTGCCTTTTTACATCCTTGTTACCTTATCATCTTGGT
Organism: Rhamnusium bicolor; assembly: GCA_029963845.1. NCBI lineage: Eukaryota > Metazoa > Arthropoda > Insecta > Coleoptera > Cerambycidae > Rhamnusium > Rhamnusium bicolor. The sequence continues at coordinate 76,815 of JANEYF010002629.1, read as the reverse complement.
ATCAGCGCAAATTCTGTCTTTGTTTATTTTTTTTCTTCGTAATACGACCAGCTTTGTAATAGTGGCCTGACCAGCTCTGTATATTATATTAAGGATATTCAGATGGGATACTGTACATTGCAACTAGATACAAATTTTACCCGTTAGGTATTTGAGAAATGTAGACAATTAACAGCCAATGTCAGTAAATTTACATTGATACAGAGCTTTATTTAATATTGTTGTATGATCTAGCTTTAAATATAAGTTAGTGAAAAAAAATGATATTATTTAAAATATTCTATAACAACTTCTAGTTTGCAGAATACTGAAACTGCCTTCTATCAGAAAACGTACTTAATTGAGATATAATTAAGCTATATGCGTATATATTTTTTCACGCTGGTGTTGTTACAAACTAACTAAAAGAACGACTGAAAGAAATGGATTGCTTTTACTCAACTTAAAAAGGAATAAAAAGCAAATGCGCGTCTGCAGGTTTTACGATTTAGAACGAATTTTCTCTTCAATGGTTTTAGAATAAAATACTACAATTTTTCATCCATTGACGCAGCAACATTTCAATAATCTTTTACTAAAATTAATGAACGTACTTATTCTACACTATACACTTCACTCTATTTAGGCTTTCATAGAAGTTCAGAAAAGCAAACTTCTATTGAAAATAACTAAATAACACCCAGTGATGAATTATGTAAACATTTCAACTGTAAAATTATTATCACCTTAGAAGAAATTCGATTTAAATTTTCCAGATCTTATTGAATATACGCTACGGTATTCTAAATATATCGTACTCCCTGTGGTTTCCGCTATTACCTACAATTGTTTCTAAGGATGTATAGGTAAATTTTTCGTTTATATAATAATAATATATTACTTTCAATAGTATAAATACCATCACAAAGACCTTCGTTTAGTACGTAATGAGGGTTAACGCGCTTGAATTCACCACGAGAGACGCTTGTGTACGGAAAGGTCAATATCACTGAACCTTAATGTTATTTTTATAAAAATTACCTGAAAAACATTTAACACAATGATGGCAGAAGGGGAAAGCAGTAATTTACTTGCTCAATAGGGAAATTGTTGTACTTATCAGAAGTGTCTTATGTCATTAAAGTTAGGTTATATCAAGAATGAACATGATGAAAACAACGAATGTGTATGATTATTACTCACGATTTTCTATAGTAGACTCCTTTGGTAACGCATAATCGTCAGGATTAAAATGTTTCTTACAAACACAGGAATGTTTCGAAGGAGTAAAGTTATCTCTATCAACCACTGTGTTACGCGATTTTTATTTGTCGGAAACATATGTCCGCCTTTTCTTTCCGGACAAAATGGAACTGCATAATACTGAGGCACAATTAACAAGGTTTTTTATTTCCTGGTGTACGAAATAATTATAATAAAACACTATAAAATTTTCCCGCGCCTAACAATAACTTTTGATATGACCTTACTCGACCAGTGGCGCCAACTGGTGAGCCTGAAAACGTTAGCCCTTATTGACTGTAAACACAGCAAAGTTTAATATTATTCATTAAGATATCATTGGGCGTGTTTAGCGAACAAAACAGTTGAGGGGTTGACCGACAGTAGCTCGCTGAACGAGATGGTTGACTATGGAATCTGCTGCTCAACGTAGTCAGCGACAAATTTTACACCTGTTTCTAGTCAACACAGGTAATATCTTCCGCTTGCTCCCAGACCGTCCATCAAAATTATAACTTTTAATAGTAATAATAACTAAACGGGTTGAGCGCTAGTTTTCAGCAGTTGCATTCATTAAACGCGCCTATTGGATTGGGAGACCTTCTGAAATTAAAAAATATATACATGTCGTGACTATTGTCCATCATTAAGAACCATTAAACGATAGTACCAAGAGCTCGAAAGGAGCATATTTAACCTAGAAAGTAGTGCGCGATCGGGATGACCAGTTGAGATGATTATCACCAGGGAGAGAAAACTGGACCAGAGTCTAAGATCCGTAGCTACTATTACTTCATTGTTGACAGAAGGCAGACAAATAAAAGCAAATAGATCAAAATGAATAATAAAATACATACCGCTTAATAGAATGTATTATTCAGTATGATTAAAGTTTGCTATCGCATTAACACACATGGTCACAACTGTTATTCATTTTACACTCGTGGCTGTTAAATTTGAACGATTTGATCTGTACATATATTTATACAAAGAAGTTGGACGTTTCACAACTATCGAAAGTCTTTTTTGAGTTTTGTCCATCATTTTAACTCAGCTACACCGTGCTGATGAAGATCAATTAGTCAGAAACAAGTGTCCACGGTTTGCATCTTTCTGCCATTTGCAATTTTTGCTTTTTCCACCGTGCAATTATTTTCTTTATGCGGGCGTATCCGTTATTTCATTGTTTTTCACTGTAATGTAATTAAACCCGCGTCGAATTCCTTCTCTGTTATATATATATATATATATATATATATATATATATATATATATATATATATATATATATATATATATATATATATATATATATATATATATATATATATATATATATATATATATATATATATATATATATATATATATATATATATATATATATATATATATATATATATATATATATATATATATATATATATATATATATATATATATATATATATATATATATATATATATATATATATATATATATATATATATATTAAAGAAGACTGAGAATCAGTCTTCTTTAATTCAGAATCGTGATGTTCAATAAATTGAGAAGCTTAAATACATCCTATTCATCCTGAGTCATTTGTGAACTGACTAAATTTACTATTAACTATTAAAAGAAAACCTGTGTTCTCCATATTCATTTTAAATTTTTTGTGAAATCAAAAACTTCGTCAATTGATAGGTACGCGTCGTTGACAAATTATTTTAGTTTTAAAATAGACAATAATTTTATTCATTTGATTAATGCACAGTAAGAAAAAAGGACGGCAGTCCTTTTTAAGTTTTCACTGCATCATTGAGAAATATCAGTCATATGGGTCTCAGTGGAAAGTACCGTAAAATTCTTGGAAATCCTGATACCAGTAAGGAAGGTGTTTTAATATGTGTATGATTCCTATTTTGGCCCCAGAAATTGCCATTGGAGGGATAAATTTGTCTAATATTACCAAGTGTTTAACAAAAAAATTACTCAACCTCATCTGCTGGTCTTGTGCTACACTTTCGTGATAGACGTATATTTTCCCTTTTATTTGCCTTGTTATTGTTTATATAAAACAGATTTATAATATGAGCTCATTATAGTAAAAAACTAACTAAAAAAATGAAACATATTTCTCAGTGGCCATTCCTACGTAGTTTAGTTTAACTTTAGTTATCTTCGCTACGTTGCGCATTTCGTCATATTTTTTAAAAGAAAAACAAACAGTATACTACTTACATACTATATTTTGAAACAAGTCGATAAAAAAGATACAAAAAGGTTCTTTTAGTTAGTTGCCAACACTGACGTAGTTTTCCACAAAACACCAAAACACTATATACTGCCCTCGACGCGCGTTTTGCAACCAAGTTGGAACCATCTGGAGATTATTAAAACTAACCCTATACTAACTAACCTATTTATACCTAATTATTACGGTTCGGTGAACCGTGACCCACTAACCAATAGAAAGGGCAATTCGGAACTGGCTCTCTCTCACTATTTATACTATTTTTACACTTTGTGATTTACAAGTTTTCAAATGCATCCAGCTGTATGGTATTTGTTACATTCCTAATTAATCTTAAATGGCTAATACCTATTTTATAGTTATTCTTAATCGCATGTTGGGCAACACTAGATTTATCTCTTCTATCATATTTGGCATAACAATGGTGTGACTTTCAGGGGAACATGTTGCTAAATTTATTAAGAAAATGTCACAAAATAAAAAACAAAAGATTAACGAGTAGTACGCCAAAAGAAAGAGTTCCTCAAAAAGTTCTCAACATTGTGGAATATCATTCCTCACAGTGGTTTAATAAAGAAGAAATTGATTTACTTAACAAGGGATTAAATTTTGCTTTATCTGCCACTGAAAGCATTTTAGATGAGATTGTTGCAAATGATGAGAGTTCAATTCAATACCTCCTTGATTCCTCTAAAGGATGTGTCAGAGAAGCTTGCAGAAATCAAATCTCGACAAATATTGTCACTAACGTAAATAGAAAGTCAAAATCCACAAAGGATAGAAAAATTATCAAACGGTTGCTTGAAAAAGATTGGTTTCATTTAAAAGTTGATAAAGACGATAAGGTTGTTATTTTAGAAAAAGAGGATTATTATGAAAGGGTAGACAATCTGATTAGTAATGGTCCTTATAAAAAACTTTTTAGAAATCTATTACCAAAAATGATTACTCCTGCAAGAACCTTATTACTCCAACTTTAAATAGTATCTAACCCAAGTGTACCTAGATTGTACTGCTTGCCCAAGTTATACAAACCAGGAAAGTTGGTATGTTCTATTGTTTCAGCAATGGGCCTTTTCACTACTTCTTAAATCTCAAAATAAAATATGTTTATTTGAAAGCTAACTGATAGATATTCACCTTGTGCAACTCTGTTTGAAATATAAGTCTCCCATTGTTTAATAAAAAAATAAACATTTATTATGGAAATTTGAACACTCATTTGACCTTGAAGCTGAGTGACGTCACACAAACCGGAATCATGTTGGTAGCATTTGCTAGAACGCCTAATCACAGCTTAATAAACACATTAAGCTGTGGCCTAATACTACTAACACAGCTTAATAAACACATAAGCTGTGCTACTAACATCACACCACAACTGACACATTTTACATTGTTTACGGTTAGTTTTGTGGTTATGTTCTGTGTGTTCATTTACGAATTGTATTGAATGTTTTGCTTTGTTTCTGCACATTATTGGAAGAAAATGGAGTCAGGATTTTCTAAAAGAAATGCAGAAAATCTGCCGAAAGTTGACTTTATTATGGTGGACGAGTATTACATGTCAAATTTGGATTATTTATCAGCAGAAGTCAGGAATATTAAAACAAAACGGTAAGTCATTAGTAATCTTATTTTCGTGTAATTTATTTATAAATATAATGGAACTACCATTATTTTAACATGCAATTGTTGCAATAAGTTTGGAACCAATGGTTTTATAGTAGGTAACACCAGTTTTCTGAATCTTCTTTTAACTTTAAAATTTCAATAATTTAGCATTTTCTAAATACACCTACTTTTCTTACATCAAAATGATCTTCACAACAGTAAATGTTTCTGGTCTTCGTCAACTGCTTCTCAACTATGGTTATTTTAAACCATACTTTTCGTCTATTTTCATCTGGTGGAACGTATAGGAAAATTTTGATTGGACAATTCATGTTGTTATTTGTACATGTTGGTACAAAGCACTTTTTAAACATTTTCCACACACAACAATCCAAACTAAAAAGAAACGACTGTCAAAGTCAATTTCGACGTCAACTGTCAAAAAGCAGAGAACCAACTTTGCAATACACCGATGTGTCATATTCAAGGTCGTAGTCCCTTTGACGTCACTAAGCTGGGTTGCGTGACGTCACGTAAAAGCGCGCGATTTATTTCCGCACTTTTGTTATTTTTTTTTCGATAGAAATCGTGCTCATAAAAAAGAAAAAAAAAATACGGCAAGTTTTTTTTATAAAATACTATCACATAAAGCAATAAAAAAATCTGTGAAAAGGCCCATTGGATATGTGACTTACCATATATCAAAATAACAGAGAAGTTCGAAAATTTACCTATTGCACCACCTAGTTTCTCTGTGATTAATTCCAACGATTTCATTAATAACGTGAAAAATATCCAGTTGCAAAAATGTGAAATTTTTATATCTTTTGACGTTCGTTCATTGTTTCCAATCACTCCGATACCAAAGACCTTGGAATACCTTAAGGATCTACTTAAATTAAAACAATCTCCGTCAAGATGTAGTAAAGGAATATGTCCAACTCACCAAACTTGAAACAAAATTGTTTTCTCTTCAATGATAATTTCTTCGAACAATATGAAGAAACTGTAATGGATAACTCTTTGTCACCATTCATTGCCAATCTCTTTATTAAACTTTATGAACATATTTGAAACAAAAACAAAAGAATAATTCGAGGTTTGGTTTAGGTATGTGGATGATACAAAAGCCACTGATGTTGACAACTTTGTTCTAAATTAAACAGTTTCACGTCAGTTAAATTCACATATAAAATTGAAAACTTTAGACAACTACCATTTTTAGATGTATTAATAATTAGGGATAGTAAAAATAAGATACCAGTACTCTAAGGACTCTCACCATTATGCACAACACAAAATAGAGAATTTTAATATTCTAGTTCATCGCCTCTTAAGCTTCCCCCACAATAAGGAGAGATCTGAAAAAGGAAAAACATTGATTAATGATATAGTTGCGAGTAATGGATATTCTCTAAGTCCAATAGATATAATTATTATGAAACGTAAATTTAAAGAGACACTTAGAAATTCCTCGACCTATCAGTATGAAAGAGAAAATCTGAAATTTGTATCGATTCCATTAGACGTCGATTCACCCGTGGTACTGGTAAGATTTTTAATGATATAGTTATGTCAGTGGTTCATTCGGAAAATAAACTACTACAACTTTTAGGCAATCCAAAAGAAAAAATTGAAGCAAACGAGAAATCGGGGATTTACGAAATTAATTGTAAGGACTGTAATCAAAAGTATGTGGGATAAACTGGACGATCAATTCAAACCAGATTCAAGTAGCATGTGGCTCATCTTAAATAGGGTAGAACAGATAAATTTAGTGTTGCTCAATGTGCGTTTGAGGACAACCATAAATTAGATATTAGCATTTAAGATTAATTAGGAATGTAACAAATACTAGACAGCAATATGAATAGTGACAGTGGGCCAATCCCAAATAGCTCGCTCTATTGGTTAGTGGGTAATGATTCACCGAACCGTGAAAATAGTTTAGGTATAAATAGGATAGCTTATTAGCATAAGATTAGTTTTAATCAACTCCAGATGAAGCCAACTTGGTTTGCGAAACGCACGTTGAGTGCAGTATATAGCATTTTGATGTTTTGTGGAAAACTATTTCAGTGTTGTCTTCACATCAAAGGTTCCAACCCACTTCAGGACTAGTTAGTTGCATTAGCGGAAGATCCTTAACAGCAATACTATTGTCGTCAGACTTGCCAGATAAAACAATCTTTTGTGTATTTTGGAACAAAACAGATTTTTTCTAGGTGCCTTCTGCTAAATTTATGGAACTTGAAGAGGTTGGAAAAGGATCGTTGACGGAATTATCATTATCTAGGTGCAAGTCAGGAAAGAATAACAGCATATTTTCAATATAAAAAAACATCATCGTCAATTTCCATTGGTATTGATGTATGGTATATTATCGCCCGGAAAATTTCTTCATTCGAATACTCCAATCCGTCTTTACTTATTTCTGATAAATTGCGTGCAAGAAGATACTGCAGCTCATTTTCTCTGTGTTTTCTTTTTATCCAACAGTAACATTATGCAACAGTAACATTTGATCATGTAAAGTGCATTTATAAAAGTGGTTGTAGCTTATATGAAACAGTAACATTTGATTCTTCAAAGTGCGTTATAGCAGATGTGCAACAATGTTTCAAAACACCAAACAAAAAGTAATTTAGACATTTTATTAGAAGTAATAACAAATTAGTGTGAAATTTACCTTACACAACAATCAGCAATTTTCTGACACACTTTCACTTATCACTTGTCACGACTAAATTAAGAAAAATAAACACGCAAATATCGAAGAATCGCCAACACAGCGGACTGTACAAATGACATTTCATTTTTAACACGCTTTTATTAGCTTCACCAGTATGTTTGTTTGTTTGTTTGTTTGTTTGTAACCGACTCTTTGGACTCGATTTTGACCCACTTTAAACGGACAGATTTAATTGAAACTTTGTACACTTACGAAGAACCGGTGACAATACAATAATTTGATAAGTTTATATCATTATCCTGATCAGGAACGCCAGTCCTTTCCTCACGTATCCTCTGCGTGAGAGCAAGAGGCTTAATATTGTAAGTATATTCCGTGATTCTCAGTTCACTCGTTGGCCGAGCGGGCAAGTCTTAGTCGACGCGAAACGACGGACTCCTCGGGCGTGAGTTCAAATCCCATGGCTGAAATAAAAAAATATTTTTTTTTCAGAAATATCTGTTGGATCGTAATATGTTATAATATCAGCATCAATAAGCAATATAAATATAGTTTAAAAAAACTACAAAACACGCTTTCATAGCACATCAAACTAAAAAGTGAAAAATAAATATAGTTTAAAAAAACTAAAAAACACGCTTTTAAAGCACATCAAACTAAAAAGTGAAAAATAATTATTAATATAAACTGAAAACAATAATGAACGAAAAATACTAGTATTATTGTGAAAAAAGCGTGGGTTGCTCGATATACGAAAAATATGGCACAAAGCGCCCCACGCTTTTTTCACAATAATACTAGTATTTTTCGTTCATTATTGTTTTCAGTTTATATTAATAATTATTTTTCACTTTTTAGTTTGATGTGCTTTAAAAGCGTGTTTTTTAGTTTTCTTAAACTATATTTATTAGAAATTATGTTGCCATCTATAGTGTTTGCGTATAGCTACTGTAAAGCCAGTCCTTTGAGGTATTAAAAATCTGTCTTATCAGTCTTATTTTTCAACAAAAGATCAGGAATATCTAATTATTTATGAAGTGGAGTATTACATTATGCATTTAAGGGTTAAGAAAGCATCTTGTGATATTAATAGCGTTAATTGTTGAAATTATTTTAACTATTTTCGAGTTAACTAAAGTCAATTATTATACTAATATTACAACTGATTACGATATTGATAACAGCAACGAGACTGGTAATATTAATACCTATTGATTTATTAATGGTCGATTTTTATTTTCATTTTATTAGATTCTTAAGGAACTAATGAAAAGTAAAAGCTTTTGTTTGTTAACTTAGAACTATATTTGTGCCCATTAAACTTTCTATAACACTCCATAGAATAGGGTTCATTATATACATAATTCGTTACTCCATATTTTTAAAAGTTTGTTGGATAATAAATTATTACATAATAGTTAACAATCAGGCAATTACCGAACAGTGGTTAAAAATAAATCAAGTGAAAGTCATTAATAATTTAGTTCAGTAAAATTCGAAGGGAAGACTGTTAATTATAACAGGAGCAAACAAAGCTGTGGTATTGGAGTTTACATGATAAATGTACTGTTTCATGGTTCGCAGTTAATTTATAGAATAAACTTTAGCGCACGATACTCTATTAAGTTATTATAATTCTCATTTATACTGGATATTAAATTTGCTTAAAATAATTAAAGTTTTCATTGTAATCTATACAATATTTAACTTAAATTTCTTTTATCGATCCATGATGATGAGGGATTGATCTAAGTAAAATTATTATGTACTGAAAGAACATTGTCGCCTTGGATAAATTAAAATTTTTCATTCGATAACTTATAGTTCGGTTAGATTCATGCAGATGTTGCGTCCCGTTCGGAGTTTATGTGAATTTTGAATTGAAAACAGGTAATAAAAGACAAATGTGTAAAAACAGATAATATTAATCTTTGTAAACAGATCTTGATTTTCTAAAATTACCCCTATCTGTGCGCCCCTAGCTAAATTATAGTTTTTCTCCGAAGCGACTATCTAGACTGAAAAAATCAAGTGTACAGCGGCTTTGAGTTTATTCAGTTTTTCCGAAATATATCCTTTTCCTTTGAGTTTAGGTCTGTTATTAGGAGAATTGGAAGAAAATACATTAGTGGTTTCGTAAATATGACCGAAAATTTTGGCAAGTCTTCCAAGTACCACCCTTAGAAATGTTTTTATTACATTTGGTAATCATAATCTTAAGACCAATAATCACACTACATAATAGTGTAATATATTATCTTATCTTTCAGCCGATATATTCAATAATATCAACAAACAGTTTCCCCTATATTCATTTCTATTAAGTTTTTTAGATTTATAGCTGTTTATAGTCCAGTTTATAGTCTTAATGTTTCACAATTTCATTGTTTCTTCAGGGACGCCACAGATAGTAAAACACTAAAATTATGAAACATATCAGCACACAATCATATGTTGATTTTTTTTAAACAATCAGATCATTTTCTAAATTTGTGGTTAGAATAAACGTACCTGACGGACTCACTGCAAAAAAAAATAACTTGTATCAGTAACTAAGGCAAAGAATAATCATCTTCATAACCATAATACAACATTTAATTCATAATATAATAACAATAGAACTGACATCGTCAACACGAATAATGCACTTAGTCAAAGATTAGATGCTATATTTTGTAATTACAATAAATGAATTTTTTTTGTTATATTCAAACTGATTTCATTATTCAGATTAAATATCCGACTGCCGCTAGTACAAAAATTATATTTTTAATAATTTACTCTTTCGAATGGTTGCATATTGCATAATATAATAAAAAAATGTAATTGCGATTCCCTTTTATGGATGGCAGTATTAAATTCTCCAGAGGTTTAATATTAAGCAATATAATCTAGTATTTTTTTATATCTATAACTTTTTTACTGGAATATTTCGAGTCACTTTCATAGTTCCTAGTTTCGAAAAATTTGTTGGGGGATTTTAAACAATCGTGAGAGTTTTCTCTTTTAATTACCTCGTAATTTTTATGAAAACATATGTAAAGGAATTAATACTTTAAAATATTTCTACAATCGTAACAATCTCTAATAAATTGTTAGTTTTCTAAAAAAGAAAGTTTAGTTTTCTAATTTGACATTGATCCTCTATGATAGGGTATTAAATAGACGGGTATAAAAGTCAATGAAGGCACAGAATATTTAATAAGCTTAAAGTTCAACCACTTAAAATCCACTATTGGATACTAAAAAATACTCTTCTTAAAAGAACAGTTAATAACTAAAATAGTAGAGAATAAAGAAATTGAAATTTAATAAAATTTAAATCCGACTTTGATATGACTTATTTTAAACTGATTAACTGTTTAATAATATTTGACACTAAATTCATTAACAAATTAAAAAGACTGAAACACAGAGAATACCTACTAATATGAAAATTTAAATAGTGATTGTTTTATGAAATGTTTTCAAACTAAATTCGAAGGTCGAACAATAATACTCTGTTGCTATTTGTACATAATCTAAATAAATTATTTTTATCACAGTACCTGCACTAAATTAAGCTTATATTCCAGGTAAAATAATACAATTAAGCAAATAAAGCTCTGAGTATTTCTACATATTATGATAAATATTCGTGTTATCATATGCTATTTTATTTTACTATGCAAAATTGTAAATTAATTATGGTAAACAAATTTACATAGAATGATATTATTTAGCAAATATACAGGCTATCCCAGTTTAACGGGAAAATTATGAAACTAAGGATTCCTGGGCTCAAAATAGATCGATTGGATATAAGTAAGCTATGTAAAAAGTTGAGTCGATTTGCCGCCACGCTGCTTCAAAGGTCGCCGAAAAAATATGTTTCTAGATATCTCGAAACCCTCTTTTGCAAGGAAGAAATTTTTTGTGGACGTACTCACTTAGTTTCAGTTAATCCTGGATATCTAAAAGGTGCGAATCACCTTCGTTACTAAGTGAAATCAATAACATTTTTCTTGGGAATCATTATTTCCATCCAGGTATTTTTCTTAACAAGGACATATTCATTTTAAAAACATTTATTACTGCCAAACTATGTTTAAAATGACCACCGATTTGATTTCTGGATAAGTTTTCCTCCTCAACAAATTGAATAGAACCCATTTCAACATATTTTTATCCTTTAGCCGATTGACGGTATTTTAGTCCACAGTTGTTGCTCTGTGTTTATTGGCAAAAAATTCACATGTATTCAAAATTCCCATAAAAAAATCACAAGGGTTGACGAAGATTGCGCTGGGCACTGAATAGGGGCATATCGTCTTCTGTCTATCCGTCTACTTGGAAATTTTTCATTTAGATATTTTCTCGTATTTGTGCAAAGTGCGGGGGGAGCACCACCGAGCATAAACCACATATCGTGACGTAAAATCCATGGTACATCTTCCAGGAGACAAAACAGATGAGGAATGTAATGTAACGTACCCGCCACTCTTCAAACGATTTAGGAGTTGAGCATTGAATTGAGCAGCGAATCATTGGGAACACTCATCCAAGCACTTATTTTGAGCAATCTCTGAAAATACCATTCTTTTCAAGAATGTAGGGTGGATTTTCATAAAAATAGATGTGCTCATTATGAAAATTGGTGATTCCACGTCTGATGAAACTTCATCTCTGGCTGTATGTGATCAGGTTTTTGCTGCTCTTCCTTAATTACCCTACTCACCGTACTTTTCGAAACTCTTTGGAGAATGTTTTCTTTCATTTTAGCTGTACGTGACTATTGAATGCGTCCACAATGTCTTTTGTTTATAAGTATCTGTTCTATGAAGACACCTCTCTATTCTGCGGACAATTTGTGATTCAAGATATTTCGATTAGGAAATCTGTCTAGATATACTAGCACATTTTCAAGACAGTTGCCCCGACAAAATCCTAATACTAGCAACGTATCTGTTTGCTCAGAAATACTATACTGTTGAATCATTACTTATTGTTACTGTACGTAATAAGGATTCTAAATGTCAAGAACTGCATTTTTGCTCTTTGTTTTAGTCAAAATCCAAGGGACGTTCCATGATATCTAATTCCTACGAGATCTAATTCCCACAAAATCTAAATCTAATTACTCAACCTGTATATCTGTTCGGCTTTCCGAATGAACTTTATATACGTAGATCAAAAAATCCCAAAGGTACCTAAATCCTACGAGTTCTAATTCCCCTAAATGTAATTCGATGCCAATTTTCTATAGGATATAACGTATCACACTGTATATACGGCTTTCAGAATGCGTTTTATCATTGTAACATACTTAAAAACACCGATTTAAAAGTCCCACAGGATCTAATTCTCATGAGATTTAATTTCCATGAGATCTAAATATGAGGTTGTCAGGCAACCTCTGAAGAAATTAATGCATTACGTGTGTAGCATTCATATGAGTAGGGACAACTAAGACAGCGGACTTAATAAGCCGTTTATGAAAATAATGCGCGGCTACAACTAAAAAATAATATCTACCCGTTTTTTTCTTATGGTGATTGTATATTTCTTTATACAAGGTGGGACAATAGTGCGTCGGACTTCGATATCTCGATTTCTACAATAGATAGGAAAAAAAATCAAGTAAACCAGATAGAAAAGTCTATAACCGTAAATTATTTTCGAATATACAGGGCGAGCCAATTTTAGGATTAAGTGCCTTTTTTTTTAAATAGAGTGCTATGTATATCAGTACATTTTCTGAAGCCTCTTTCTTGACTCTATTCATTCATGTATTATTATTGACTATCTCCGAACCACTTGGATGTAATGAATTTTTTTGTTGAAATAATGCCATCTGCAGATGCATATCGAAAAAATCACCAAAGTCACAATTATGGGTTTTAAGAAAAACTTATGTGAACACTAGTTACGAGACATCTAATTAATGTTTTTGAATCATTTTTACTTTTTAAAAATGTACAGGGTGGCCAAACATTATTTTTCAATTAATAACTCTTTAAATTGCATTTTCTCAATTTTTTCAAATGGAACACACTGTATATTTTTCAACGATGTGATGTAGAAATAAAAAACGAACGTTTTTTGTAAGTACTTCCCAATGGATAATTGCAACCATGTTCGTTGTATTGAGCGTTAAGTACCAAATTCAAGAATAAACAAAGAATAGCTGTGTGATAAGTACAAAATTCAAGGATAAACAAATAGAGGTTTCTTTAACCTCTCAGCGGTCGCGCTTGCTTTCTTGACAAATTTAGTTGCGCTGGGTCTGTGAGACTCGACAAAAAATATGTAAATATATATTTTTTAAAATTTTATTATGAGCGAAAACATGTTCATAATTCATTATTTGTATATATTTGTGTAAAATGTAATACGCAGAAGTATAATTACATGTTTTATTGGAAAATTACAGCCTAAAATACAGAACAGTAAAAATAATGTCACAATTTTCAAAAAGCAAAGAAGAAATAGAAATAATTTTTTTTTCGTTTAAATATAATAAATAAATGTAGTAGAGACCACAATCTTTCATTAAATTCACCATGTAATTTGTTATCTTTGCATATGCCACAAAAAATATGTCCATGAGACAAACACACAAATTTGAAGCAATTTTTGCCATAGTATCGAGTTTTATTATCCTTTCCCCGACATTCTTCATATTTTTTTCTGGAACCTTCTGCTGGTTGTTGAGGGTGTTCTTGTGAAGTACCGGCAGCCTCCTGACGACGTCTTTTCACCGAGGGTGGTATGTTGGTAAGCATGGAACGATATTTTAGATGTTCATCTATTAGTTCACGAGCTATGGTTTTCAGATAATCCCGTCTTTTCATCTTGATGAGCGGGTTATTTGCTGTATGTATAATTTGTGAATTATTGCCCGCTACGTTTATAAGCGCATACAGAATTACCATGGTCCATCGTCGGGTGTTTCTAGAACAATTATAAGTCGCCCCTAATTTATCCACCACATCCACGCCTGATTTGGTAGAATTATAAAACGTAATAATCTCCGGTTTGTTCTGTTCATGGGTGCTTTTATCCATATCGTCATCGAAATGCATGCTGGATAAAAGCACAACGTTTTTTCTTTTTTTTTGGAGTGTAAGATACTATGGTCTCGTTCTTTTTGAAAGCTAAATATGCTTGAGTAAACTGGACGAGATTTTGTATTCACAAATTCAGGGGGCAGAAATCTTTTATTTTTTCGAACTGTTCCAACAGAAAAAATTATAATAAGTGCTCCACATGTTGCTCATTTTGATTGACACACGTCTCTATGCGTTTTTGAAATGAGGCCATTTAGTGGGACCATTTCTTCTAATTCATTGAAGTGGGTGAATACTATTTAATTAGTCCCTTACTATAATAGTTTTTTTGTAATTTTTTTTTACTGTTTTTGTTATTCGACAATCAATAAAACCTCAGTTTAGTATAAATTGTATTGTACAAACGAACATTTATCGCACTTATCGGTCGTCAGTTATCATTTGTATTAAATTTAAACTATTTCGAGTTTTACAAAATGAATTTTAATAAAGTGGAACTTGTAGACATGACTTTTGTTTTGGGCGAGTCAGACAGAAATTATTGGCTTGCCAATAGAATTTATAAGCAAAGATATTCTTGATGTTAGCAGCTTCCAAAACCTTCTCGATAGATTTGTGGAAACTGGAAATGTCTAATATAAAAAAAGTGAAAGAATAAAACGTGTTGTGTATGAAGAAAATGAGTTTTCTGTGGTGCTGGAACGGTTGAGAATCCCTATATATAAACTTACCTATATATGGCTTCCATTTTTTTTTGCTTGAATGTATGGGGAAAACTAATTATGGACTTTAAAAAAAAATTGAAGTTTTTTGGAGGTCGGCGGTGGTGGAATAGGGCGAAGAGAGGTTCGTAGATGGTTGCGTTTAGGTGGAACACGGATCTCGTAAGTTATTTATATGATTTTTTTTCACTAATAAAATTGGCAGTACTTAAAAGTGTTACGGATGCAGGGAAACTAAAAAATTCATCTTTTTTATTTATGAAAATTAAGAAACGGTTTTCTAGCAAATCGTTCCCAATATATAGGAAAAACGAAAAAAGGGCAGCCGTCCTTCCGGCTTTTAACTTAAGACTTAAAAACAAATAAGTTTCATGCATATTATATTCAAACGCACCAGGAACTATCGGAGGATGCTTTTCAAATGCGTATACCGTTTTGTAATTGGGCCAGAGATAAAATGCAAGATGTCACCTTCCTCAGTAATGATTTATTCACTGTTGAGGTAACTTTTCATAAAAATGGATTTGTTAATAGGTACAATTTCCATTATTATGCTTCGGAAAAGCCTCACTTTTTTAGGCAAGTTGATAACCAACACAGATGGTCTATAAACGTTTGGGGAGGAATTATTGGAGAACACGAAATAGGGCCATATTTCTTTGATGGTACATTGACTGAAGCTATTTATCTTCATTTTCTGGAAAACCATCTGCCACAATTATTGGAGAATCTTCCTAAAAGGATTCGAAATAGGATCTGGTTTCAGCAAGATGGTGCTCCACCACATTATTTAAATGCAGTTAGAGACCCACTTAAATAATACCTAGTCACTTCAATCGATTGGAAAAAGTGGACCTACTAAGATCCCTAGATCTTATAAAAATGGCTTTTTTATGGGAATACGTGAAGGAAATTGTATATAAAGACACACAGATAACAGTACAAAATATGAAGGAAAGGGTAATAACTGCTTTTAGATCTATCACACCGGCAATTCTAGGAACAGTAGAAACCTCATTTCAAAAGCGCGTAGAGACGTGTGAAAAGGGTTGCAATTAGCCATAGGGAAGTACTTACAAAAATGTTCGTTTTTCATTTCTACATCATATCGCCGAAAAATATACAGGGTGTTCTATTTGAAAAAATTGAGGAAATTCAATTTAAAAAGTTCTTAATTGAAAAATAATTGTTGACCACCCTGTACATTTTTAGGCAGTAAAAATGATTCAAAAACATTAATTAGATATCCCGTAACTAGTATTCACATAAGTTTTTCTTAAAACCCATAATTATGACTTTGGTGATGGCAGATTGCATTATTTCAAAAATAAAATTCATTACATCCAAGTGGTTGGGAGATAGTCAATAATAATATAGGAATGAATAGAGTCTAAAAAAGAGGCTTCGAGAAATGTACTGATATATATAGCATTCCATTTAAAAAAAGTCACTTGATCCTATAATTTCCGGTTTTATACTTTTTTTATCTAGTTTACTTGATTTTTTTTTTTTTTAATTTCTGGCTATCATAGAACTCAAGATATCGAGGTCCGACGCACTATTGCCCCACCCTGTAGATCAGTTCTTGTTAACGCATGATTATTCTTAGAATATTGATAATTCTGACATATTGCCATCACTGAATTAAGAAATCATGATTGATTTCATTACTAAATAAAATAACACCTTTTTCGTCAAAGATTCCTTGTTTTTTTTTTTTTAATATAGAACCTAATTTATAAACTTATTAAGCATAGAAGATAGTAAGGACGAAGTATTTGCTTGAGTAATAACTTTTACATCAAGTTTTCTCGAAAACTATAACTCGTATGATAAAACGAGTAATGACCTTGTTTGTAGATAACTTTCTAATCTTTCGATCTTATAATGTTCATATTTGTAAAATTATAAGGAACGGAGATATTCGTGAAACTCTTTTAAACCATTTACGCACCATAAAAAATTGTGCGTACAAAGAATCAACGGGAACTTTTGAGACGTTCTTTAGAACGATGAAATTACGTAAAGTGTAAAACAAAATTCAGCTTATTTGGACTTTTTTCTTTAAACAACATATCTTTTGTCTAAATGCATGAATACGCATGGTTTCTATTTACGGTTTTTGTGACGAAAACAAGAAAAGCCAGAAATGAATATCACCGGCGATTTCGAAACAGAATAATTCCTTCACGAACAGTATTTAGTGACATGTTTCAATGATTTCGGGAAGTAAACGTTTATGGGAAAGAGTATATAATTAGTATGGTAAGAAATAACTCAGGAACAAGCATTTGACGGATGTCGATGCAATTAGGGCTATCGAAAAACTTTGTATGGAGAACTCTTCACACTAAGGCATTTCATCCTTATCATTATCAGCCTGTAAAATTTATTTCAAAGTCAGTTGCAACATAAAAAACGTCGGCTTCTTTGATGGTGGTAAAGGGATCAAAGACGTCGACGTTTTTTATGTTTCAAATAAATTTGAAATAAATTTTACAAGGTTTAAAATCAGGAAATGTTGTAAAAAGACTCAAGTTTTGCCGTTGACTTTTGAATAAATTTGTTGGTGATCCTAATTTTATTAAGAATGTTATATGGACTGACGAGGCCACCTTCACCAGGGACGGTATCCACACGCTATAAAGTAGGCAAGATTTCAACGTCGATTCAGCATTAATATTTGGACAGGTATACTGAATAGTCTAATGGGACATTTAAATATTATACAGCAAGTGTGGTTTTAACATGATGCGGCGTCTCCTCATGATGAGAGACACGTGACTGAATGGTTGAAAAATTTGGAAATAATTGGATTGACAATCGTGGTCCTGTTTTATGTCCTCCTCGTTCTCCTGATTTCGATCTTTTACTGCTTTACTCTGGGGGCATATAAAGCAGTTAGTTTATTTTAAAGAAATAAATAGTCTTCAACACTTGTCAAAGGATCAATAATAGTTTAGCAGATATCACAAACAACGGTGACATGGCTGAAACTAATAATTTAGTTAATCGTCGTTATCAGGCGTGTATTCGTACTCAAGGAAGTCACTCTGAACAGTTACTCTTTTAGATATTAAGTGCATTATTTTTGTGTTGTAAGTTGAATTATTATTTTGTAAAAAAAGTTTTATTTATTTATTTCATATGAAAAACTCTATTACAGTTCAACGCAAATAATTAAAAAATGGCCAGTGTTACAATAATTTTGAAAGATACTTTTTTTCTGGGAAATAATTTTATTTGTTCTGCTTCAAAAGTGACGCCAAAA
Source organism: Rhamnusium bicolor (assembly GCA_029963845.1). Lineage (NCBI taxonomy): Eukaryota > Metazoa > Arthropoda > Insecta > Coleoptera > Cerambycidae > Rhamnusium > Rhamnusium bicolor. Next base: position 58,009 of record JANEYF010002629.1, on the reverse strand, counting down.
AAAATTTGGGACAAAAAAAACTACCACTCACCCCTCAAAACTACTTCAATAAGGCGAGCTGTTAATTAAGAAATTCATAATTTTATGCGCCTACCTCGAGCCCGTAATGTATGAAAATTTCATTTTACTAGTCAACACTATATCGGACAAAATTGAAAATTGATATTCACCATCAAGGGATTTTCGCTACCTTACTATGCGTTTTAGAAAATATGGTTTCTAATGAGTCGTTTTATTTTTTAATAATTTAGAGGCCTCTGAAATTTGGCACACTTGTGGTAGATCACACAAATTTTATAACGGTACTAATCCTACATTCAAATTAAATGAGACTTTTGAGACTCCACGAAGTAAGATTCAAAAAAACATATGTAAATGAAAACTATGCGTAACTCATAAGTTACAAGATCAGATGTTGGAATTAAATGCCAGAAGCCTGATGAGGAATGTCAAGTTGCCCATGAGGAATGTGAAGTTGCTAAGTCCCTTTTCTTAAAATCGCCGGGAAAAACCGATGACGAAATAATTATGCTGGAAGAGGAAACCAGGGATCAGTCAAGAAATACAATATGAAAAACCACCAAACGGTATTTATTGACTTCTTCAATAGTATAGTTTGCAAGAGACGACCCACAACAACTTCTTATAAGATCTGCAATGAAAAAATGGGGTACAAATAATGAAAATAACGCCAAGGCGAGCCTGTCAAAGCAACATAATATAGAAGGCAATAAGTCCTATATTGTAACTGTATTTTTCGGTAATCAAACTCAGAAGAATTTTTCTTGTTGTAGTGTCCCATGAAAAAAAATTAAGAGAATGCCGCAAATGGCATTCAGACTAGATAAATTATGCAAATAGTAGACCATTATTTACTAATTTTCAGCATAAAAAGTTACTCTTTATTAAACTAGTGCAATAAAAATGTTGTTGCACTCGTATCTTGACAGATGGAACATAACTTATGACACTAGGTGTCATTGTTATTAATGTTTTATTAAACCTGTCATTAATTCACAGCATACATTTTTCGCTTTTTACATGATCGTAGAAAAAATTGTATAAGAAAACTCGTGCAAAAAAGTGTTATTGCACGACGCCGACGTGTTATTCAACTCGGTCTAATGGCATACTTGGACACTTCATGTCGCGTGCAACGTGCAATAAATACTCACTTTTGCATTTGTTGCATAAATAAAAATTGTTTCCAAATATTGAATGTTTTTTAAATATTTTTTGACAAATAATTGTAGTAAGTAATGGTAGCTTTGTAAGTTAATTATTTCTTAGTTCAATCTATTCCCATTGTCTTTTAATTATTACTACCATTTTTTATTCCGTGAACCATCAATCATTGAGGTTTTCAAATGATCTCAATATCTACTTGACCTTCAATGCACCAAATTTTAACCCGTCATAGAAACGTTCTAAATTGAAAAATATATCTTCTACTCTTATTCTTTTACTTATTTTGTTCCTAGAACGTCTGATTATCTGAAAGTTGCGACAATTCTGCATTATTTAAATCTGTTTTGATGTAATTAAGCTGTGATCATACTAATGTAGAGATTTGCAAAACTTTGTGTATTATACAAATTTCCGTTTTTCTTTTGTTAGCTTCTGTTACTGTTCTAATCAAACTCTCATTTATTTTTTATTAACGCCAGATATGCAACGAGCGGATTTCCACTTTCTGGACACCACAACCCTTTTGTAGCTGGTAAATATTTAATATTAGCTGTAGTGTCTCTCTACCATAAAATGGTTTACACCACTGTTCGTATTATATCATATTTTCTCCTCATTGCAATATAATTTGATGTAAATTTTACATCTTATTTTTTTTGTATTTATAATGTTTAAATAAATTTCATCATAATAAGCAATATTACTAGTTCTATAAAATTTACAAAATTTTGTAAATATGTTACAAGTGTGTGAATTTATATTATTATCTGTTATTAAAGAATAATAGTAATATAAAATAAATACTAATGAAAATACATCTTATTTCATTATTATAACAAAAAACATTCCTCTTTATCTTCTATACCACTTTTGTATGGCACTTTGCCTCTTTACTTTCCGTTGCAACATCAAAACACCATAAAGTAGAGCTTCTGCAGTGGGAGGACAACCAGGTACATATATGTCAACAGGAACAATTCTATCACAACCTCTGACCACAGAGTATGAGTAATGATAGTATCCACCACCATTTGCACAGCTTCCCATAGAAATGACCCATCTAGGTTCAGGCATTTGGTCGTATATTTTTCGAAAAGGCACTGCCATTTTATTGGTTAGAGTACCTGCGACAATTATAACATCTGTTTGTCGAGGCGAAGCACGAAATACAACACCATATCTAGAAAACAAAATTTATTTTTCACTACATCATAATAATTTTAAATTATTAAATATAAATAATACATTGACTTGATATGGTTGATCCCCTTGGCAAATAATTTGTGGTTTTCAGCATATAAAAACCTTATTAAAAATAAGAAAATAGGAATATATAGCAGCATTTTGGCCAAGACTCAGTTGTAATAAGTGCTCATAAAATATATAAATACATACGAATAAAATGCGTACTTTATTTTTTGCAACAGAATAAAATTTCATATATAATTAACAAATAATAATTATTATTTCTGTCATGGAAATATAGATTATAAATCAGATGGTTACACATTATATAGCAAATACTTATAGTCAGATACAGATAAAACCACGAAGGGGGGCGAACACTGCTATTTATACGCAAGTTACATTTATCCGTTGGAAGCGAAGAAGGAGGTCGCTAAGCGGTGTGTATGGTTTAATCACATATCTAGAAGGGATATATTGCTTATGATCGACTGCGCATCGGTACTGAGTTTGCAATAGAAGAAGGTAAAATATAGACGTCATTTTGATGCAATAACGTCAATTTTTTTTACGACAGTTTGTTAAGATAATCTTAGATTTTTAGATATTTTAATTTTTTTAATAGATAAAGTATAATTTGTGCGAGTTTTCTTAATCGTCTATGAGTACACTTAGAATATTATTAATATTCTAAGTGTACTCATAGACGATTACCTTACAAAATGACTTAAAAACTGTAAGTGTTCGGAGGTCTTTAACTCCAGATTCAAAAATTTCGTTTCATTTTGCTTTTTATTTTGAAATGGTGATATTACGATGTTATAGTTTTCCAACTGACGAGGAAACTTTCTGGGGATGATTACATGCACTTCGCAGAAATAATGAGTATATTACTTGGAGCCGATCAAGATATATCGGTTCAAAATATTTAACACTAAAGAATTTGTAATTATAGGAAACAAACATGCTCTTAAAAATCCGCGTTAACAATGAGGAAGCTGTATTGTCTTTCACTTTGTCATTACAGTCAACCACATTTATTGTCGATTTTCCCTACTTTTTGTATCAACCACCAAGAATTGTGGTAGAATCTTCACGAAGTAATTCACGTGCTTGTAGAAAAAGAAAACAATTCAAGTTGGAGCACAGCTATTCGAAAGTATTCATTTTAAGATAATATCTAGAGTCCTATTAGACGATACCCAATTGTGCTTCTGTTAGTATAAATGAAAGTGTAATGTTTGTATACACTAATACATGTATACTTGTGTGTATGTATGTATGTGTATATGTATGTATATGTATATATATATACATATATACATATATATATATATATATATATATATATATATATATATATATATATATATATATATATATATATATATATATATATATATATATATATATATATATATATATATATATATATATATATATATATATATATATATCTGGACTTGAGTATTAAAAGGGCCAATATCCATTTTCATTGTTTTGAGATATTAATGCGTAACATTTTATAGCAAGTAATACTTAACTACGTTTTAAAATTGTAAGTATTTATTTATTTTAATGAAAGTCAGGATAATATTTCAAAATAGTATAATTTTTATTTAAGTTGTTATTCGTCAGAAGATTTTGATATTTTGGGTGAATTCTGTGTTTACTTTGGCCATTTTAATTCTAAACTACTTTGAAGATGAGTCCTACCAGTGCAATGATATATCAGAAAGCATTAACATTAGGACATTGGCCTTTTTTGTATCGGTAGTATTTAACTGGGGCATTTTACTGATGGTCATATCTCAAAAGCGGCAAAAATGGAGATTGGCCGTTTTAATACTCAGGTCCAGATATATATATATATATACATATATATATATATATACATATATATATATATATATATATATATATATATATATATATATATATATATATATATATATATATATATACATATTCGTTGTACATGTATATGTTATATAGTTGTGGAATAAAGACCTTTTATTATTATTATTATTATTATTATTATACACAGTATACATGGTAACATATCGAGAATGATGGTGTAGTGATTGCGTTTATTGACTTGCTATGCTTGGGTTTGGAACTTCAGAGTAGCATGTTCTTTCTACACATGAGCGTATTTTTATGTCCAAACCAAAAGAAATGAAATTGTTAAATTCACATATACAACTGAATTGTATTCCATAAAAAATAGTTGCATTGTAATCATAGATGTGTGTATAATTGAAACATTCTGTAAACATTTTTTTTTTCAGATTTGGTGCCAGGTACAGGTTCTAAGAAGACTGAAAATATATTCCAATCATGAACATAATTTTAGTTTATTTAATTAATATATCGTCTACCTAATTCACAAATAAATTTCGAAATTCTGGTCCAATTATTATATCTATCGCTCTGCTAAAGGAGGACATGGCTGTTTTGAGGCCAAACCGTAAGACTTTAAAACTGTAGGTTTTTGTACCATGCAAAAACCCGGTAAACTTCCTATCTTTTTTCCCTTATTGGTGACGTTTGGATAAGACTGATGAAGTAAATAGAAATTTACAAATGAAATATCCACCATTCTGAAGAAGACAGCCATATGTCATCGCTTTGTCTTTCGACATGATGAATATATTCTGAATTGTTCTACAAAACTGTCCATGGCTCCCTTTGTATTTTTGTAATAGGTTATTATTTCCAGCTTACCATTGTCAGTACCTTCTTAGTGGCGACAGAGGAGATTAATATGTCAGATTTGTTTTCCTTTTCTCACTTGATAAACATTGTTATACATATGTTATTCATATAAAGATGAACCTACATCCCTTGTCCGTCTTGGAAGGAACTCGGAGGAATTTCCTTCTTGTTCTTCTACAAACTTCCTATATAAGTGATTTTTCAATTCTCAATATTTTATGACAATATTATGTTGCAAAGTACGTGCATTCATACCATGTGGAGGTACCTTTTGTGGCGATTTTTACCATAGAAATAATTTGTATTAATATGTCAGGTTGTATTTCTGTGTTGCTAGTTTTATGCAAAATCTTCACCTTATTTTCCTTCAGACTCGGTGTCATAATCGCTTAGAACAAAATCAGCGTTGGATTCTTTGTCGCATTCACTAGAATTTGTCTCCTCTGCCTTCTTTATCCATTTTGGTAATTTTCCCCCGTAATCCTTATCTTTATACCTTACTCTTTTTGAGGGTCCAGGTCCGTTGTGTCTACTCATTGCTGCAATCTAGATAAATAAGCACACAAATTTGTTGCTAAAACAATAATAATATGAACCTGCTGGAAGAGAAGCGACCAAAATTCATCAGAAATTATTTTCTGTAATGTTTATTTATTTATTTATTTAAATATAATGATTGTTTAATTATGAACACACAATGTTGACTGAAAATTAATTTTTTGTGTATAAAATTTAAATTTATCTGAATTTGTAAAAATTTTATAATTATTGTGTCTGCAAAAACTACTTAGTGCACAGAAAAAAAGTTAAAAACCTTTTTCCAATATAACGGCGAGATTTATATCAGAACATTTGTATTTTTTATTTTGACAGTATTATTTTTAATGCAGCTTTATGTGCATATTGATGGTATTTTTATCAGTCAAGTAAATCATTCGAGAGTAATGTAATTGCCTAAAACAAAATCGTAAGAAATGCCAAAATAATTCACCTGTCCATATCATATCTTGGAGCAGCAAACTGCATCATTTCAACAGCACAACAAGCCAATCCAAAAGTCATAGGCCAGAGAGTCTGCTACGTCCCCAGTTTAAAAGATCATCCAGCCGAGCAACAGCAAATTCTGCCCAATTTTTCTTATTTTGGAAGGGTGAATATGGCCGCTTTTCATCCTGTTTATACATTTTAGCGTAAGTTTCAATTTTTTTTTTTTTTATCGTCAGGACATTCATGAGCAAATCTTGGTATTATCTGGAATTTAACTATTTCTTTTATATTTTATCCGTCTAATTAGGAACATTTTGACAAGGTTGACAAAATATGCCAGTTGCGTAGGTACTTAGGGCCAACCTATATTAAATGCGTCAAAAAAACAATTTCTCTGGAAACCACATTATCGTTTCATAAGTATATGTATATAGTATGTCCTCGGCATCAGCCCGAGGAGGAAAACTTTTCTAATTTTGATTTTAAGAGAAAAATTTTTAGATTAGGCAATTAGATTTTACCTTATCTCATCAACAGGTACACGTGACATGATATGTTAAAAAAATATATATTAATACCTGACCTAGGAGAGAAAATAACAGATTAGTAACGCGTTAACGGACTCCCAACGACAACCAACTTCCACCTACTGTCGCTTACTGGTTTCGGGGTGATGGTGCTGTTAACGGAGCGGTTAAAGACGGACTTGTGAAGCAGTGTTGGCACTTCTGGCCTGGTGGAGTGGTAGAGCACAACTGTCTCTTACTGAATAAGATTTGCAAGAAACAACTACTCAGCAGACAAAAGCTCCGACCTGCGTTGAATTAGACCTGCAAGTCTTGTTTGGCAGCTAAAATCATTTATCAATTCCACACTAGACATAGACCAGTTTCAAACATGTTATGTTCTTATCAGTATACCATCAGTAATAGGAAAGCCAAATAATAATAGCAAATCAGGTTAGTCTAAAGCAGACTAAGCAAGACAGATATAGTGAATGATAAGTGTATTCCTCTTGTGGCCAGTGCTACTACCCATCAGACATCACTGATGTCTTAATGATTGATAGTGACCTACAACGCAGGTACAAGGAGCTGCGACCTCTGACGCTGATAGGCTAAACTGTATACTAGAAAAATTTTATAGGAAACAGTTGTTTCAGCAGACAAAAGTCCTGACCTGCGTTGAATTAAACCTGCAAGTCTTGTTTGGTAGCTAAGATCATTTGTCAATTCTGTCTTGCTTAATCTGCCTTAGGCTAATCTGATTTGCTATTATTATTTGTCTTTTCTATTATTTATGATATACTGACGAGAACATGGCAGATTTAAAACAGGTCTATGTCTATTATGGAATTGATAAATCATCTTAGCCACCAAAAAAGACTTGCAGGTTTAATTCAACGCAAGTCGGGGTTTTTTTGTTCGCTGAGTAGTTGTTTCCTGTAAATCTTATTCAGTATATAGTATATAGGTCACTATCAGTCACTAAGACATCAGTGATGTCTGATGGGTAGTAGTTAGGTTAGGTTAGGTTAGGTTAGGTTATTGTGAGTGGGTCCTTGTGGGCCCCCCACTACGGACATTATTAGGCCTATTGTGGCTCACTCCTAATTATATTTCACCCAATATGTTCAGTCTCTTAATGAAACTGATAACTTTATTGGGTGAGAATGTGTCCAGATCCTATGGCAGAAGTTGCTCTTTGCCAAATATTGAAAATCGGATCCTCTCCACAGCGGGACAGGTGCATAAGACGTGGTCTGCCATCTCATCATCCTCCAAGCATAGACGATACTCGCGTTTTTTCGCTAGGCCGAGTTTATGCAGATGATAATTTAGTCGGCAGTGCCCGGTATATAGGCCTGTTAGAGTTTTCAAGTTTACCCTGTTTAACTTTAAAAGTTTCTTAGTTCTTGATTTCAAAGGGTATTTTATAAACGCCTTCAAATGAACTAATCCTGGTAACTCTTGCCAATACTAGAGAGTTTTCTTTTCAGCCCAGGTTGAGATAGCCACTTAGCAGTACTTGAAGATATGCCAAGTATCGGTTCTGGTCCGATGATTCGTGATCCTGCTTCTTCTCTGGCCAAGGAGTCGGCTGTTTCATTACCTTCCATACCAGAGTGGCCGGGTATCCAGACCAGAGTCACTTTGTTGTTTTTGCTCAAATGATTTAGAGCCTTCTGACAGTTCCATACAGTTTTGGAGTTACAGCGGTAGGAGCCAAGAGCTTTTATAGCTGCTTAGTTATCTGAAAAAATTTTAATTGATCTGTGTGTAAGATGCATATATTCCAGCCTTCGCACACACAGTTCAATGTAATAAACCTCGGCCTGAAAAATAGTTGCATTAGTTCCTAGGCTTGAGAATATCCTTACCCTTGGTCTGTAGCTACGTACTCCTTCTCCCGCTCCCTCAGAAGTTTTGGAGCCGTTTGTAAACCAGCAACTGTTTGCCCTCAGTAGGTCGGTTTTAATCCGATCCCACTCATCTCTTTCCGAAAAAGAATGTTGAGGTCAGCCTTGACGTGGTTTGTCTATTATTAAACCGAAATCGTTACGGAAACGTTCGTTTAATTATATATGGTTGTACCTCAGATTAATTATACAAAGATAAGTAACACCCATAAGAGATACGCTGATTTTTATGACTGATACATAAACAACAATTTGCATGTTTCCAAGTCAACGTATCCAACACAAATCAGGGGCGGCTCCAGGCATCAGCGTTTATTTTAATGCTTTTGTATAACTTAAAACTTAATAGGTATACAAAATTTGTTTGTATACCTATGTATTTTTCAATGCTATTCTGCTGTTACTATTTTAATCTCTGTTGTTTTTAAGTGGTTTTAAAGTTTTGTGTCATTGGGTACTGATTAATAATCGATTTTTAGTTACTTATAAAGATTTATTTGGTGAATATTTAATGAGAAACAATGACTAATAAATGTGTAGTGTGCGGCCAAAGAGGAAGAAAACGGGGTTGTTGTTCTTTTCTCATCTAAGTAAACAAAACAAATCAGGGTCGGCATATTGCCTGAATGCGAAAGTGTGAAAGCTTAAAAATGACTAATATTAATATTAGCTTTACAAAAAATAAAAAATAACGTTTGATTCCATTTAATTTGAATAGTAAAAAATCTACGTTTTATTAAAAAAAGATACTTATACAAAACTATTTATTTTAACTTGACGGGAAAGTTCATTCTTAAGGTTGCTCAAAAACTATAGATGTTTTAAAGTCTGTTGATATTTTTTTAATTCAATTTTAAAAGTTGTTATCATAAAATGTGTTTATTTTCAGATTTCCCGAGAATCTGGTGAGAAGAGAAAGTTGGCTGAAGGCTTTGAGTGGCACTAGGTGTGTTAGAACTCTTAAAAAAAGTGTTATACTATTAAATTATCTGGTTTAACACCACACCAGGTTCATCATACGTACTGTCCAGGTTATTAGAGAATTATATTTGAAAATTAATAATATACTGAGTAGTCACTCATTTATACCGCATGAAATAATATCAAGTAGATACCTACAAAGCATCAACTGTTTTGTTGATATGTTACTTTTATTGCAGTGATGTAGGTTTGTATATTTTAAAGAAATCTCACTTGTTTCAGCATTGAAAATTATATTCCTTCGCCACCATTAGTACCCAAGATACAAGGTGTGTTAAATTTAAATATGCAGTGCAGTGATCCAAAAAAAATTTGAATCACTGCACGTTACATTTGAAGAACTTAAAAATATCTACAATTTGATGTACCGGACATGGCCGTTGCTTAAAAAATAAAAAATAAGGACCAGGGGAGTTTAAAGTGGCGAGCCTTGTATATTTAAATTTATAACTTTCAATAAAGGTCTTAGATAAGTTAGAATTATAATATTAGAAAATTTGGACAAAACAAGTTATAAACAGTAAAGTAAAAAAAATAAGATATTTTCTTGAAAGTTTTTGTATTTGTGTTACCACTAATATGCATGCTCGTTGTGCGTAATAACTGAAGTCTTTCGAAGGAGTATGTTTCTTCTTTTAATTAAAAAAAGGGACATGCCCGCTCAGAGCAGACACTCCCCATTTTTTAATTGAATGATAGACCATACTTCTTCTAAAGATTTCAGTTATTTCGCATAACTCCTAAATTGCTTAGGGTATGTTTTTCCCCTCCCATTAAATTTATTTGATAAATAAGTTTCATTATTATAAACAATTATTGACATTGAACAAACTGTATCTAAGGAAACTGTTTACGAAATAAATTTAACAGTAGATGGACAGAACATGGTAGATAGTTTCGTTGGAAAAAATTGCGTCAATAATTGTTTCCATAGAACTTATTTATCAAATAGATTTAATGGAAAATGGAAAAACTGTTCCAATATTATCAACATTTTAAGGGGACCTATAACTTAAAGGGAGTTTTAGTGACCAAAAACCAAACAAAATATGAATATCAGATAGCAATTCTATAAGTTAAATGAAAAATTAGGTTTCATGGCATTCGTATATCTCGATTTATATTTTGCTGGAATTGCTGATAATATATTCTCTTATCACTAAAACTCCCTTTAAGCTAATGGTTCCTTTAAAATGTTGATAATACCGGGGGTCAGTTAGTTATTATACCTAATAAAGTATTTTGTATATTAGCGGTAACATATGAATATGTTTGCCATAAAGGGGTGTTAAATTAATCAAACACGACAACAAAATATTTTCTTTCAGTTGTAATTATCAAAGTACGTTTTTTTCCAAATTTTTCGTGTCATTTTAATAATAAAATAACAAATTTATCAGTTAAAAATTTGTTGACTTAACAGTCTCTATTTCTCACTGTACATGTATCATATACCAAACCTGAACTACATCTATCCTTGTTCATCTCAATTTTTAAAAACAAGATGGAAGCATTCAGGTTAGGATCGTGTTACATTTACGAAAGTCCCCTAGATTGAATTATATCATTGCAGAATACTCTTCTACATTTTTAACACCTTTTAAGGACTCCCTATACAGGTTGTTCAAAAACCCACCAAATTTTAAAGCACAATTGTTTGGCGAAAATTAAGTCGAAAACTAAACACAACTGATAATACATATACATATACACTTATGTCCTAAACGACTTAGTTTATGAGATACAGCGTGTTGAAAATTTTTTAAAAATTCGGTTTTTCTAAAGAAAACTCAAAAATGCTTGGAGATGGAATATTGAATTTCAGCAAGTTGGTATTATATCGTCGATTTTACGTATAATAAATGTTTTTAACTTCTACCAGTGGCGTACGTGCAATCAACTTCAATAACATTTTTACAAAAAATATGATGCACCACTTTTCTTTATTCAGTTTGATAAATCTTGAGCCACTACTAGAGTTGGCAAGCCGTGCGGTTATTCAGTGGTGCAACAGCAGGTAGATACGTAGTAAGGCAACAACCGGCCGGCGGACAAATCGACGCGAGCCGCGAGACTAGTCCATTATTGGCTGTCGTAGTGTTTACACGCTAATTTATTCCACTCCGTTGTATTTTATGTTGTTGTATTGTTGATAATTTTATTTGTTGTATTTTATTGTTGATACTAATTTAATAATAAAACGTGTCAGACATGCGCAAGAGTAAAAAACGGTCATACGCTGACAAAGTGAATAAATTTATCAGTGAATTTCCAGATTTATTTTATAATGGCACTACAATAATTTGTAAGGTTTGCCACACAGATCTGATATGCTGGGATAAATATCACGTAAATACTGTGTAGCATAAAACTAAAAAAAAATGGCGTACCTTCGAAACCACAGTTTATGTTCGATTTACTGTTAATGCTGATTGCCTGTGATGTTCCGCTGAACATACTCGATAAACAACCTTTTCGGGAGTTCTGGAATATATACAATCCCCCGGTTACGTTACCAAGTCGCGCAACGTTGTATGACTGTACACCAACTGTACGCAAAGATATTGTAAATAAGATCAAATGCGTATTAACAAATATGCGTCTGTGGTTGTGTTGACGAGACGACAGATCCTAAAAAAAATTCTATTTTAAATGTTATAGTACGTATACTGGACCCAATAAACCGACATTACCACTATTACTAGCTAGCAAAAGACTAACTGAATGTACTGGCAAAACAACTACGCGGGTGGTGCTGGAGGAGACGTTAGAAAAATTTGTCTGTCAACAAGTCAAGTATTAATATTTGTGATCGATTGTGCCGCTACAATGTGTTTGGTAGGCCGTTCTCTTCAAGAACACAGTTGTAGATTGGTACATGTTACGTGTAAAGTGCATGCCTTACATCTTATGGTGGAAACTATTCTATAAGGTTTTTCAGAGGTAGATGCATTAATATCAAGTACAAAAAAAAGTGTTCTTTAAATCTCCTAAACGTCTTTGCGCATTTCACAACAAGTGTCCCGGTATTCCCGAACCACAACAGCTGATTCTTACACATGGAACATGGTTGAAGGCAGTTTTTTATTATGCTGAATATTTACAACAAATAAAAACTGTGATACTACAATTCAATCCTGACAAGGCTGCAGTTATTACGGAAAACCAGATAGAATTTGAGGATGTTTCCGTTAAAACAGCTTTAAAAACTATTCACAAGAACTACAAAGGATTACATGACGCCATACAAAATTTAAAGCAAGACACCTGTTTTACCAGATTAAGACAAGTTTGTGGTGGTACTGATGGTGCAACCCCAGATCCGGTAAGTGCATTCAAAAACTATTTTAAGTATGCCTGTACAGCGCCGGCCCTGGGGTAAAGCGAGAGGAGCGGTCGCTCTAGGCGCCAGATGGCAAGGGGCGCCAAAAAGCCAAATGCGTAAAATAATTTTCAGCGCAAAATAAAATTTTGATGGCGCCTTTTGAGAGGCGCGGGAGCAATGTTGTCAGAACAGATTTTTAAAAATCCGTAAAATCTTTCTGAGTGTTAAAGAAGCAGAAGTAGAGTAATCAGAGCTACTTAATTTAATTTAAATTCAATAAGTGTTGATATTTGCAATAAAAGTTGATTTTTGAAAATTTTGGAATTATTATTTATTTAACATAAAACCGAAGTAGAATTAACGTGAAGTGAAAGCATCGACCAAAGGGCGCCGAAAAACAATCTCGCTCTACCCTGATCAAAGGCTAGGACCGGCGCTGTGCCTGTATTATATCAGTAGATGTCGAACGGTCGTTCGACATCTACTGCATGTTTTTTTCATCACAGCGACCGTTACTCACGGGGACAACCATAGAAACATACCTGATGCTGCAAAGTTTTTACAGATCTTCTCCAATTTATAACCAAGCTAGTTCATCAAGTTATTTAAGAGGGTAAGTTGTGCATACATTGTTATAAATTGTAACATTTTATTGCTTTTGTTACTAGTTAATTTCTTTTACTACTCTTATAATGATGCGTACGCCTATGTCCCGCCGCATATTTCTGCCAACTCTAGCCATTACTCATTAAAACTACATAATAGTTATCTATTACGTTTTCTCCATACGAACTACACAGTTTTTGAGAAAAAATTAAAGAAATGTTTTGCATTTTAATTTCTGACCACTCAGATTTGCAAAGAAATTAAAAACGTAGACAAAGAAATATTCATAGTATGCTACGAATTAAAACAAAATTTACAAACTGACTGTCAATTACGAGTTAGTAAATGGAATTTAAAAATAATTCTTTATTTTTAATTTTTGATATTTTTCAGTTCTAAACGATTTTAATTACTTATTAACGAGGCTTTTTTAGGACAAAAGTATATATATGAGGTATTCGATTTTCTGTAAAAAATTTGGATTTAAAATTTTACGGATGTTTTTAAACACTAGTATAATATCTACGTTTGGAAATCGGTAAATAATAAATTACACCAATAACAAAAATAGGAAAACAACACAACAAATATGTATCTTGGAAAATCAGTAAATAATAAATTATACCAATAATAAAAATATGAAATCTACCCAATAAATATGTATCTTTAATCTTTCAACTGAACTAAGGGGAATCATTAATATGGATTTGTTAAACTTGTTACCCCACATATATTTATTTACATATACGCTCCGATGACGGTTATTTTTAGAGAAACTGATTAAAAGCAGTCGTCAGCAAACAAATGGACATAAATTGTTTACCTCGTGTTCTTTCCGTGAATAATAGAAATGAAATAATTAATTAGCCAAGTAAATACCTTCATATTTTGTTTGCTTCAACGGGTTTCTTATTTATGAAAAACATTTTTTGTTTTTAGAAAATGGATAAGTATAATTTATACGGGGTCATTTCATATTATGAAATCACACAAGTTCAAATTAAATGGTTGCAAGATCGTTAAAGAATATTTGTACCCATATTTCTATGTGTACTTCAATATGACCCTTATTATTTAATAATTATTTTCACCAGTTTTTAAACTCTGGATATTTTCTCAAATTAGCGCACGTACTCGTAGTTGTATAGGGTCTTTCTGTCAACATTGTCATTTCTTAAAAATGATGTCGCAGTAGCCCCAGTCTTTTCTAATACATTGCTCAAGGTAATCCTGGAAGATGCGCATAACATTGTGGAGCACGTTTGCTAGGAGTTCATGAATTTCCTGTCCTATAGTGTCTTATAGATCCTCGACTGTGTGTGGGTTACGACGAAAGACTTTCTCTTTACGGTAGCTCCAAAGAAAAAAATCCGCGGCAGACCAGTTGGGAGATCTTGGGAACCAGTTAATTCTGTCATTTCGGGAAATGATTTATTGTGATAATATTTCGCGTAATTTTGCCATGGTATGTTAGCAGAATGCTATATTACGTCCAGTATTCTTTGACGTAGCTGGAGAGCAAGAATTGTTATAACATATCAGTATATCTTTCTTAATTTACAGTTACGGGCCGATTCTGAACAAAATAAGGCCTAATAACACGAAAAGCACACAAACTACACTAAATGACCACCATTGTACTATGGAGGAGTCGTTCATACAACTCATATGGATTAGTATCCGACCAGCAGCGGAAGTTTAATTTGCTGACAAATGCACTTAAAGGAAAGTTTGTTTTATCAGACTTTATTTGAATATACACCTTTGGCAATTTTATGGTATAAATCCTACATGTGATATAAAGCATGTGATATCACTCCATCGTTCTACAAAGTTTGCTTAGATGCGTCGTCTATTTCTCCTCTCCACGCACAGAGGCTGATATTTGCTGGAGAGGGTACTTGCACTCAAATTATAAATTATTTACCAAACGTGTATACGAACCGTATACAAATCGATTTTTGTCCATTCATAAACAGTTACCCACATAAATATTTGGAAGATAGCGATTAAATATTTTGTCGTTTTACATTTCAAGAATTCCTCCTGTCAATATAATACATCTGAGATTTTGTATCATGTCCTAAATGGAAATCAGCGGATTAGCTCTTGCTATGTTTTGTTTATTTTATCATCAACTTTGTAACTATTGCTAAAACCAAAGACTATACATACTATTTGGTTTTACTTTCATTTTAGATTGGAAATCGAAATAAATTTATACTCTCAATTTTCATCTCGAGAACAAACCAGTCTATGTCGTCGCCCTTACCTTTTTTTGAAATCTGTAATTGAAAGTTTAACAGAATACCTAATTTGGAAAATCTGTGTCAAGTAACTACGGATTCATCCGTCATTTTATAAAGGTGGACTTTTTAATATATTCAGGATATATCAGAAACCAAACAAGACAACCTAAATCCGTTTTTGAACGTTAATTGAGCAATAAAATATGCAACTTGTATTAAAGTTAACCAACCTTGTATCTCTTACCATTTCCTAAATGTCAATAGTGTCAACCTCGGTGTTAACTCTAAAACAAGTTTATCTTGTATGTCATTTTAATAAATTATACCATTTCTCTAAGGAACAAAAACACCTTTATTATCTTCTGGCCTATTTATTTATGACATGACCATTATTGATGTATTGCTTGATTCTTTCGAGCCATTTATCCAAAGAACATTAAACTAACTTTAACTGATCTTGAATGTAAAGAATTACAGCAGTAGAAAAAGAAAAGTTCATCAATTATATTTAACGCACAAAGTAAATCATTTTTCATACAATTTCAGATGAAAATCTGCTCTATTATTTTTAATCATAGATATAATGTATAGACCGAGATAGACTATGAAAAAAAAGATTAATTAATAAAATATTCTGCTAGATTCTTTTTTTTTTTGTTTGTGTAATATACCGAATAGAGCATCCAGATTTAACCACATGATTTTTTTTATAATTACAGTAACACAATTAAGATATGATATACAAATTATATACTTACATAAAACTGCAAACATTTTTTATATTCAGATAACAATAAATTAATGCTCTTAAACATTACTTATACAGGGTGGGTTACCCCAGTGCGTCAGACTTCGATATCTCGAGTTCTACGATAGCTAGAAATTAAAAAAAAAATGCAGGTACACTAGATAAAAAAACTCTATAACCGGAAATTATTTTCCCCACAATGTATATTCCCAAAATTTGTTTTTATTTTCCTGGAATTAAATGAAATTTTGGAATTTCTTATTAGTAAAAAAATACGGATCGGTATTGTCTAATTTTATATATTAAATCCATATGGTATTTAAAATGAACTATTTGTTTTAATTTTTCATTCTTATCAATAGAAACATTTTAACAGCG
Organism: Rhamnusium bicolor; assembly: GCA_029963845.1. Classification (NCBI taxonomy): domain Eukaryota; kingdom Metazoa; phylum Arthropoda; class Insecta; order Coleoptera; family Cerambycidae; genus Rhamnusium; species Rhamnusium bicolor. The sequence goes on along the minus strand of JANEYF010002629.1, from coordinate 41,225 downwards.
ATTAAAGTTTTGTGGTGGCAATCCTGACAATAATTCAAAACAGAAGCTGCATAGCTGAAAAAACGCACAATTCTCTTCAGCTCTATCAGAGTCGATTTGGGATCTGAACCCGGGAGTCGGCAACCAGTAAACCAGGTACGTGTGTCACTTAACGCTCTAATTCACTGCGATACCGAGCTCTGTAAGAGCTGTTATTATAATAAGAATAACGCATTAGTTTTTTTACTTCTTCGTCATGATATACTAAGTAATTTAATTTTCTGATAGAATTTACAATTATACCATTTTGATGAAAAATGGCTTATATTTACAATTCTCATACAAATGTATTTAATATTTTACATTTAATTTACCTAACCAAACCCAGTATAAATTAATCCGCCATCAAATCTTGTTAAGCATTTTTTAACAGCGTTTTAAGCTGCTTCCCGTCAAATTGTATGGCAGGGTATAAACGAATTAAATAAGTAATTTGCAAAGGCCTATTCAAGGTAGTTATTCTGGGGTGGGCTGAAATAATAAGGCGTCCAAATCCCTAATCTTCAAAGCTAACATACCTTTTCTCATCTCGTAGAATGAATCCTTTTAATTTGGAGAACGAATAGGATTTTAGTGTAGTACTGAAACTGTAGCCTCAAGATAGCGTTCATATCTGACGCAGTCCTTATTAAGCTTTGGATTCTGAAATACATATTTCTTTAGTTTAATTTTATTAAAATGAATAATATTGACATTGCCTATAATGAAATAAATATTACAATTCTCTGAAAATAGAAATTCCCAAACATCCACTGAGGGAAATATCTGGCTTGAAATGACTAAGAAGCCTTAGTTTTTTCAATTTTATACATATTTATTATTCTGCATTATATTTAATTCAGACAAATAATTATTTTTCATGATTTTGTTATAATAAGCATATTTCGAAGATTGGATTAATTGACAAAACTAAATGATTTATTTCAGGGATTCTCTTGGTATTTATTTTTTTGTAATTAAATAATTATTTATAAGAAATAAATTTACTCATGAATAACACATTTGTATCTGCCACATTTATTACATCATTATATTTATTTCATAGAAAGAAATATTTACTATTAAAGTTTATACCCTAATAGCGGAAATAAATATTTAATTCTAATAAGAAATATTTATTTCTCATTAATAAATTTGTTTCTGAGGACTATATGTTGGCCCTCTACCGGCGAAACCGCGGTAGCGCATTAGACAAGATTCAACAAGACGCCATTGTTCCCTTTTTTTCTTATTAAGAGCTTCGTGTTAAGTGTTATGTCTCTTTCGGTAGATGTACAGTTTATTAGAAGAAAGTGGGGGCTGGAAAGCCCCAAAGAAACTTTTAAATGCAAGTTTTTAATGTTTGTACGTGATAATTTGTTTATCATAGCATATTAAAGTACCTAACCTAGCCAAAAACTGTTTAGTTGTGAAACTTTGTTCAGAGTTATTTATTTTTGTTGTTTTTTTAATAAATATGTGTAAATATTTTTCATATATTTAATTTTGTTTACCTTTAACACAGACATTTGTTTGTCTGTATCCTTAACCTGACACATCAATTAAAAATTATAATAAACAAACGGTAAAGAAAATTGAAATCTTTATTTGAAATTTCTACTATTATTTCTAAGTTAATAATAAACTCACTTATTTGGTATTTTTGAAAAGTTCCAGTTAAGCACATTACAGTCAAAATAAGAAAAGAATAAAAGGAAAATCTGTACCCAAATATATCGGTTTAGAATGTTCTTTTTTATTCCTTTCTTTTCTTGCATAAAAATAAATAGATTATTTTTTTAACTAGGTGTTATTTATAGACTGTATTATTTTATATTATTATTACCATAATCTATAAGATATTTCGCAGTAATTTTCATTGTATTATTTTTTTCTTGTTCGTTTACGTTTTATTTTAAAGATTATATCCTCGCATCAATTCAATGCAAAACTTTTATTCGGTATAAGCGGTTATAATGGGTGCATTCCCTGATATTTACAATTTTCCTGAATTTTCTCTTAAAATTTGACATGGAAATCCAGATTTATATATAATAAATTTGAGGTTTAACTGATTCTATTAAGACACACTAGTTAAAAAAATTTAGAACTTTATTAAGCATGAATACCTTAACACCTAAATATAAACGAAATAAAAATTAATAAAACTAATTTTAGTCTAAATATTCTAATCTGAATATTAGACGTATAAAGAAAACATTTGATAAACTTGTAATATTACGTGACGATCATTTTGTCCGAAACTTGGGAAGTAAATTATGGTTCTAAAATTAATCAGAATGACGGAGTTATTTTATATGCAAAGAATAATATAAGGCATTAAGTACAAAATATAAAACATGGATAAATAGTTTTCAGTAAAATTAATTTAAATATTTTTGAATCTACTATTAGTTTAACGGTATTTACACACTTCCGTCCACAATGTAGATAATTTCATAATAATTATTGTGAAACAAATAATACTACTAATGAAGCAGTAGATAACCTGAAGATATACTACTGGTTTCAATACAACAATCAATTTCTCTCACATTCAACTCAGTTTTGCCTATTTCACCGACTCTGTAACGCTGCAAATACACTTGCAAGTAGATAATGGCCACCTTGTATAACCCTTCAACCCTACAAACAAAATTTCATATTGAAAACAATGTCAAATATGACATATTCCACAGAAACAATTTATAAAAACAATAATCTACCAGATATCCGAGGTATGTGCATTTTAAGAGTACTTATTTATAAACAAAAATAATACAAATATAAATAAAATAATACCTCCCAAATTAAACAAGGAGATTAGCCAGAGCTGTGTTGACTATTTAAGTCTTCAATTACCCTATGAAATTAGACAAATAAAAAATTTGTGTAAATACATTTGTCAACTGTAATTAGTATATTACGCAACAACCATTTAATGATGACTATTAAGATACGAGTATGTGAATTACGATACGAGCCGTAGACGAGTATCGTAATGGATACGCTTAACAGCCATTAAATATGAGTGATGTACACTATCTTTTCTACGACCAGTCATAATAATGAAAAATAAGCATAAAGCTTTGATTTTTTGGGTTAACAACCTTCATTTTCTTTTCAATAATGCATTCAATTTAGGATATTTGGATATGTCCACTTTATGTTTAATATATAGGTAACATAGATTTTAAAATTGAATAATGTATCTATAAACTTATGGATTTCAATTTTTTTTGAAAACATCAAAATAAACCATTAATACGTTTTCTGAAAAGTTGTTAACCTTATTTTTTGTCCCTCCAATCCAAAAACTGAGAGTCAAATTTTTCCTATGTTTTTGCGGATTTCTCGAATAATAAATTATTTGCAGTTCTTGTGGCCTGTTCCACAACTTCTGGTTGAGTTAAATTCTCAATTTCACTCTCACTGTCACACATTTTTACCGATTTTATTTGCAAAACGCACAAATTTTAGGAGTTTCCAAGGTAAGCAACAAATATGAACTGTCAAAATTGATAAATTTTAGATCTATCATGCTCATGGCAATATTTGATATTTATTGAATATTGCTGTGATGTTGCATTTCTATTGGTTATAAACTCGTATCCTAATAAAAAATCTGTATCATAATGAATTTCATGAAAGTATAGGTAGTAAATGTCTAATAAATCAGTTAAAGTATGGGAGTAGAAAATAGTTATTTATGACACAAGGAAAAATACGGTTCTTCATACGATTACCGAAAATTGCCGGACGAGGGGAATTTGAGTTCGGCAACCGTATGAGTACGGAAAACATTTTTCGAGTGACACACCATTTTTTATTCAATTGTAAGAAGAAGAAAATACAGTTTATTTATTATATTTAAACCAAAAAATCTGATCATAATCAACTCAAATAGCCTCTCAGATATCCAACCAGGTATAAAAGCTCTTGGCTTCTACCGGTGTAACTCCAAAAAGGTATAGAACTGTCAAAAGGCTCTAAATCATTTGAGCAAAACAACAAAGTGACTCTGGTCTAGATACCCGGCCACTCTGGTATGGAAGATAACGAAATAGCCGACTCGTTGGCCAGAGAAGGAGCGGGATCACGAATCATCGGACTTGAACCGATATATGGCATATCTTCAAGTACTGTTAAGATAGCTATCTCAACCTGAAAGAAAATCTCTCCGGTATTGACAAGAGTTTCCAGGATTAGTTCATTTGAAGGCGTTTATAAAATACCCTTTAAAATTAAGAGCTAAGAAACTTTTAGAGTTAAACAGTGTAAACCTGAAAACTCTAACAGGTCTATATGCCGGGCACTGCCGACTAAAGTAACGCCTGCATAAACTTGGCCTATCGGAAAAAGCCGAGTACCGTCTATGCCTGGAGGATGATGCGAAGGCAGTTCACGTTCCGCTGTGGGTATGATCCGATTCTCAATATTTGGCAAATAGCAACTGCTGCCAGAGAATCTGGACACACTCTCACACAATAAATTTATCATTTTCATTAAGAGACTAAATTTATTGGGTGAAATATAATTAGGAGTGAATTACAATTAGGCCTGATGATGGCCGCAGTGGAGAGTCTACAAGGACCCACTCACAAAAAATCTAACAACTAACAGCTTATCAACTTCATGTCACTTTGACACAATCTGATAGGAATATCATGATAGTTTGTGTCATTTATTTATACCGTGGAAAACTGCCGTCTTAGCTTATATCATCCTTTTGTAACACTTTTGTTAAATTTTGTCAATTTACGTCCCATACATTTTTGACAATCAAAAAATGATTGACATAAATGTGCGATATTAGCTTTGTCAATTATGTTAGAATCCATGACCACCTTTGACCAAGATAACTTTTGACTTTTGATGTCTTGATCATTATTTTGTTAATAACTGTTTAGCGTACTTTTTGCCCTAAGAGGAAATAATTATTTACGTAACAAGACCGGAAAATGATTTACTGGACGAGCTCCAGCTATTTCTTTAAGCCGGTTGGTCCAGTAAAAATGTTACTGTCTATAAATTATTAAAAGCAAAAATACTTTCGGGATATGTTGCGTGCAATATTTTTTCTGCAACCGTTTTTACTACTCTTAAAACACTTTTTAACTTGGAAACCTTTTGTAAACAAAATTCATAAAATTCAACTAACATGTCAGGCGCTGTTGTCTAAATTACTTAATTAGATACCTACCCTATTGTTGTCAACCAAAAGTGACATAAGAGATGGGTAAAGACTTTACCGATGCCGCTTTGCCGGGCTAGACCAGTAAATATGCATTTTCCACTCAATAAATTGACCAAACACAGTTAACTATCTAAAGGGTTGCAGAAGAAATACTTTTCGACCTGAAACTGTAGTCGCTTAGCAACCACAACAAAAAGTAATATCTATTATAAACAGATGATCTCATCCAAATATTAAAACCAAAAAACGTCACTTTTTAGTACAATCGAATAAAAATATTATATTTCGTCATTAAAAATAATAATAATAATAAGTTAGTAACCATAGACGTAGGAACAAAAATGGTCATATCACCGCAGTTCTAAACTTTTAATTTGAGAGAAACTGATTATAATTCGTTGACATTGAGTTACTATTACTATCTTGTTGCATCAAATTTAACGATGATAAAGATGAAATAAATACTTTTTTATTTATTTTTAAGTTTGAAGACCCATAACTCTTTTGAATAGAGGTAAATTAGGTCACGCCGTCATTATTTACTGTCTTGTATCTGCCATAAATTTTTCTGTTCTATTTCTGTTACACCCTATATGTAATGTGTTCACAGCATAATGTATATAATATAACTTCGTGAAATATTTATGTTACATAATTCTCATCAAACAATTATTACGGCTTAGTGACAACTGACTGCTAATTGGAAAACACAATAGCTACACAAATCATATTTTACACATGGTAAATAACATTTACTAATATTCATTAGTGGCAAAAGCATGATTTCGAAAATAAAATATATACAAAGTGACGGATTTCGCATAGGCCAAACAATTTAATTACTTTTATTTATAATAAAATTATATTTGAAATATTATAAATATACAGGGTGTTCCAGAGACAGGTGCACATATTTAGCAGACAGAGTCCTTAATAAAAATTAAGGATGCTTATTTAATTTATCTAAAACTTGCCCTCCCCGGGAAGTTACTCCCTCCTAAAGGATACGTCAACATTTCTCTAAATTACAGTTTCTATTCATAGACCTTTCTGTGACAGTATTCTCCACCCCGTTTTCTCCCAAAGGGATGAAATAAACCACCTAATGGGTCATTTTTGAAAAAAAATTATTGTACAATTTTTTCTTTTTGTCCATGGAAATAAATTGATAAATATTGTTGAAAAACTATTACTTTCGATGAATTATTTTACTTTAGCAGTGTAAAATGTTCTTTTTTAATCAAAAAAACTTATTATATAATGTTTACTGAAATTAAGTCAATCAAATGTATTCGCAGTTAAGTTTTTTTTACTCGCAGCGACTTATTCAGAAGGTCAGAAATCTGCTGTATTTAAAAATAACTATAACCTATACTACTTCTTCGAAAAGGAAAAAAGAGTAACTTGAAAAAATGTATAGGGTGTTGCACTTAAAATATCAAAGTTGTCCTATACCTGCAAGTCGGCCTTTTGTATATCTGATTGACAAAATGAAAATACAAAAAATAACTTGCAATTCGTCAATTTAAACTTTTAATTACTTTTATACACACCCTGTAAAATATTGAGGATTGTTTATTGTTTGTTAGTAACCTACGGCTTTGCTTATGACGTCTACAATAAAAGATTTTTAATCTCTTCTGTTATTCGCAGGGAAGAATTTCTTTAGGTCTGCAGCTGCCAATATTTCATTAAAATAAATAATGTCTCAAAAAGGTTTATTATGTATACGAAGTGTCATACAAATTCTATTAGTAGTTCCTGACACATGTATCGTGTAAGCTCCCGGATGGACACCTTGTATATAGGCTTCACCTCATTCAACAATCTCCACACTCATGCTACAACACATCAATTTTCGCACTTGTTACATAAATAACTTTTATATACAATGTACACGGTATGTCACTGTCTTGATGATAACTACTAGAGAGTTTTCATCAGTTACAAGAAGTCCTTAGATACATATTATATTGACGATGACTAGTAGTGCATTTTCCAAGTATACAGTCTTCTACAACACAGTATTCGTTAAACTTAACTCCCTTTGCAGCTCTGAAAAAAATATATAAAAATGAATTGTCCTGGAGTGGGTTAGAACCTTTGATGTGAAGATAACATTGACGTAGTTTTCCACGAAACAGAAAAAAAACACTATACCGGGTGAGTCACGAATTGCGCTCGCCCCGATATCTCCTAAAATATTTGGAATAGAAAATTGAAATTTCGAGGGCTTATTATACGACTAAATGAAACACCCTATATATTTTTACATTTTTGGAATCTAGAGGAAATTTTGAATACAATACATCCATTTTGGTCACTTTTTGATAAACATTAAAAATTTTATTAAAAAATCTATTTCTGAATCCAGAGTGCTGTGGTGCCCAAAATATATTTTAGTTTGTGTGCTACGTTACTATAAAAATAAAAAGAGCAATATGATTGCATTACTTAATTGTCTAGAGGCGTTTAAAATTTTTAAATGTGATTTTTACCCACTAACTCGGTTTTTTAAATGGGAAGTTAATCGTTCACCAACATTTTTAAATACCCCATTTTCATACGAATCTAATGATACAAAAATTTTGAAAATCCGCTCAGAAATATTTGAGATTTCAGCCAAAATACAATGCAACCAAGCTTTTAGAAACATGAGGCTAATAGATCAGTGGGTTTTGGAAACTAAAATGACACATTTCTGTTTAAAATCTGGTAACCTAATAACATTGGAAAAATCATAGTAACGTAGCACACAAACTAAAATATATTTTGGGCACCACAGCACTCTGGATTCAGAAATAGATTTTTTTTAAAAAATTTTTAATGTTTATCAAAAAGTGACCAAAATGGATGTATTGTATTCAAAATTTCCTCTGGATTCCAAAAAATGTAAAAATATATAGGGTGTTTCATTTAAAAATCGAAAGTTGTGGGCATTTCCGGTCAAACCGGATGTGCACCAAACTTAATTTTTTATTGAAAAGATGGCATTTTAGTCGTATAATAAGTCGTATAATTTTCTATTCCAAATATTTTAGGAGATATCGGGGCGAGCGCAATTCGTGACTCACCCGGTATACTGCACTCAAATGAGTGCAGTTATAGAGTGTTTTGGTATTTCGCGGAAAACTTACGTCAGTGTTATAAAAATTAATTGAATAAAAAAAGTAGATAGATTAAATTGTTTACTAGGAAATGCTCTATAAAAAAAGCTAAGAAGAATTTTTATCGTAGGATTGAAAATAAAAGAGTTATATCATGAATAAGATTTACAGGAAACAACTACTCAGCAGACAAAAGCCCCAACCTGCATTGAATTAAACAAGCAAATCTTGTTTGGTAGCTAAGATCATTTATCAATTCCTTACTAGACATAGACCGGTTTCGAACTTTTTATGTTCTCGTTAGTATGACATTAGTAATGGAAAGGACAAATAATAATAGCAAACCAGGCTAGCCTATAGCAGACTAAGCAAAGCAGACATTGTGAGTGATAAGTGTATCCCTCTGGTGGTCAGTGCTACTTCCAGTCATACATCACTGATATCTTAGTGACTGATAGCGACCTGCAAAGCAAGTACCAAGAGCTTCGACCTCTAACCCTGGTGGGTTAAACTATATACTGAATAAGATTTGCAAAAAACAACTGCTCAGCGGGTTAAAGCCCAGACCTGCGTTAAATTAAACCTGCAAATCTTGTTTGGTAGCTAAAACCATTTGTTAGTTCCTCACTAGATATAGACCGGTTTCGATCTTTTTATATTCTCGTTGGTTACTAAAAAGTTCGAAACCGGTCTATGTCTAGTGAGGAATTGACAAATGATCTGCAGGTTTAATTCAACGCAGGTGGGGGCTCTTGGTACCTGCTTTGCAGGTCGCTATCAGTTAATAAGACATCAGTAATGCCTGACTGGTAGTAACACTGACCACCAGAGGGATACACTTATCACTCACTATGTCTGCAAGAGTTATACCATCCCAATATTTTTTACCTCCTAATTTTTCATCTTTTTCTGCTCATAACTTCTTTATTATTTATGTTATGCCGAAAAATTACAAGTTGTAGAGAATTTCATTAAATGCTCTTTAAAAATATTTTGTCGGACTCAGGGTTATGGAGATAAATCAAAAAACTAATTTTACTCTTATTTTGAAGATGGTGGCAGAATGACAACACCTCCAGGCGTAGAAACTCAGTTTTACATTCACGACCGACCCCCCTACGAAACTCAAAAGAAAAATTGCTGCCACCCAAAATGCACGGTTGCCCCCTTCTTAACGCCGCGCGCCGGTTTGACTGCACTACAGAAGGTGCTACAGGAACTGTTAGATTTCTATGTTTCTTTCTCATATACCAATCTTTTTTGTGTCAAATTTAAAATCTTAATTTTTATATACTATGATTTTAATTAAAATACTCTATGAAATTAGATTTGTCAAAAGCAATGCGTCTGTATTATTACAATGTTCAGTTTTCTTAAGTTACTTAAAAATTATATACAGACTGAACTTGAAAAGGAAGGCAAGTAGTGAATGACGTGATTGGTAATGTCTATGAGTCGCATATAGCGACGACGCACATCAGTCCTCCGTATCACACGGATATCATTTACTTTCCTGTTCACAGCCGTTCGAATTAAACCAATTCAGTCTGTATATAACTAATGTAGTTCTGTATTTATCCTAAAAAAATCCCTTCTGTAGTTATGAATTTAGTAAATAAGTTAAGGATTTTTCCCTAATATATTTACTTGCTGTGCATTGTATCCTTTTGACACAGGTCTGATTACTGTAATTACTGGAAATGCTACATGATTTAAACAATACAACTAATTTCATTTACAAGACCCATAAACCATCTTTAAACCCAATTGATTAAAGTGATGGTCGAATAGGCAACTAGATCTTTTCCAGGTGACATGTTGAGTTGCATTGTGAGAAATTTTGCAAGCGGCAACTGCATCACCATTCCTTTTCCGGGAATGCGGAATAAGAGTTCGGAGGTCATTAAAGCTGACGTAGGTGGCACTGCGAGAGCGGAAGTGACGTGTTCACTCACCTAAGAACATAGCTGTGAATGTAATGTTCTCCTATATATCCGTTGGGCGAGTCTGAATTTACGGAAGTGTGACGGCTCTACTCTATTCTCTTTTAACAACTATGCTGGAAAGATAGACAATATTTTGTAAGTTCCAGACATATTACTTAATGATATTACTAGCCGAAAAATAAAGCAAGGCTGTAAATTTCAGTAAATGGATTATTTTCGCCCACAGTGTCATATAATTATATTAGTTTCTTTTTGCTAATGAGAATTATATTTGTAACAATATGAATGTACTAAATTCCTCCGGAAAATTTAGAAAAGTTGTCTCTGGATGCTATCGTGACGAATAGGGAGAAGAAGTCCAAGAAATACCTATAATTTCCAACTTTCAGTACTACCGAAAACGTAATTTACACTAAATAACAATAAATAACTAAGATCTATAAAAAAAGGGAAACAAAACTTTTTATACAAACCGCACCGTTTGTCGCAACCTATTTTGGAGTTAAGTGAAATAAGTGTCAATATAAAACTAAAGCAGGCACTTCGGTGATGGTCCATTTGTTGATCCAACAATCATATCTAATGAATTTAACATTTCTTTTCTAAGTGCAACAAAAAATATTGTACAAAAAATTTTGCCTAACAGTAGTGAAGTAAATAAATTTGAATGAGGTTAATTTCACAACAATACAAGTTATGTTTTACTTCATTTAATGAAAATGAGTTATTTGAGCTGATAAAACGAAAATTAAAAAATATGGTATCATCTGGTCATCATGATATACCAGTTTTTATCGTAAGGGAAATTATTTACATATACCTATACTTAACCTTATTTTTTTATACAAATATATTTCCGGAGTATTTAAAAGTAATGAAAGTTTTACCCATATATAATATTGTTAATTATGGGCCAGTGATTGTATCTACAACATTTTCTAAAATACTGGAACATTGTTTTTTGGATAGGTTAGAAATATTTTTAGACACTTACAGGTTACTTTCAATGAATCAACATAGTTTACATTGTGGAAAATCTACAATTACAGCGATGCAATCATTTTATAACACTATTTCTAAATGTATCGACGCAAGCGAGTGTCCTGCTGTTGGAATATTTTGTGACCTTAGCTGGGAATTAGACTGTGCTAATCACAAGTTACTTTCGGAATATGGAATATTTGGAGCCGCATTAAGCTAGATAAGTCCATTTCTAAAAGGACGTAGCCAATATGTAAGTATTAGTACTATTATATAAATATAGTTTAAATAAACTAAAAAACACGCTTTTAAAGCACATCAAACTAAAAAGTGAAAAATAATTATTAATATAAACTGAAAACAATAATGAACGAAAAATACTAGTATTATTGTGAAAAAAGCGTGGGTTACTCGATATACGAAAAATATGGCACAAAGCGCCCCACGCTTTTTTCACAATAATACTAGTATTTTTCGTTCACTATTGTTTTCAGTTTATATTAATAATTATTTTTCACTTTTTTAGTTTGATGTGCTTTAAAAGCGTGTTTTTTAGTTTTTTTAAACTATATTTATTTTTCACTTTTTAGTTTGATGTGCTATGAAAGCGTGTTTTTTAGTTGTTTTAAACTATATTTATATTGCTTATTGATGCTGATATTATAACATATTACGATCCAACAGATATTTCTAAAAAAAAAATTTTTTTATTTCAGCAATGGGATTTGAACTCACGCACGAGGAGTCCGTCGTTTCGTGTCGACTGCCGAGCTATCTGACAATCACGGAATGTACTTACGTATTAAGCCTTTGCTCTCACGCAGAGGATATGTGAGGAAAGGACTGGCGATCCTGATCAGGATAATGATATAAACTTATCAAATTATTGTATTGTTACCGGTTCTTCGTAAGTGTACAAAGTTTGAATTAAATCTGTCCGTTTAAAGTGGGTCAAAATCGAGTCCAAAGAGTCGGTTACAAACAAACAAACAAGCAAGCAAGCAAGCAAACATACAGGTGAAGCTAATAAAAGCGTGTTAAAAAAATAACACAGCATGAAAAAAATGACCCTTCGATTTAATAAAAATTCTTTGTATTTCAATTTAGAAAAAACACAGTGCGTTAGATTCCATAACTGGCAAAAAAAAGCGCCAATCTTAGACTGTCCATCAACATACTTCAATGCTTAATGCAGACAATTACGTAAAATTTTTGGGAATATACACAGACGACTGCCTAAATTGGAAAGCTCACTGTAAGAATAATTTTGTTCCTAAGTTTAATTCTACAGCTTATATGTTTAGGAATTTAGGAATAGTTCTTAACATGAAACAGTTAATAATACATTACTTACAAGTAGATTCTCAACTTAGATAATATGGAATCTGCTGTTCGGTATGGTCCACCTTATCATGCTGTATATTCGTAGCACAAAAGCAAATTTTAAGGTGTATAATGGGAGTATTTAGTACTCATAGTTATAAAAACAATTTTGAGGATTTTAAACTTTTGACACTCTCATCTCTATATGTATATTTTTGAGTTGTTTATGTTTTTAGTAACAAATTTCACCTAAATACAGATATTCATGACAAATTACCAGATATAGAAATAATTTTCACATACCACGTTGTTTCTCGATTATGTACAAGTTGCCAAGTAGATTGGGTTTAAAAAGTTTTTAATGTAATGTGTCTTTTTTATTTTAGATTAAGTCTTTAGTTGTATATTTGACTATTCCTACACTCTCGTATTATTAATCGTCTTAAGGGATAATAAAGCTCTATTCTATAACGAGCTGTTAATTTTTTTGCATCCTTATTATTTAAGCTACAGTATTTCACCACGTCATGATTGAATTTAGTAATAAAATCGAGTACTGGCGTGTAGCAGTAGAAGTTTATAAAAGTTTTGCTAATAAGGACAAGAAATATAAAAGAAAGAATTTATACTACTCTACGATCTATACCCTTGACATTTTTGGAAAACTGTGAAGATATTGGCCACGATATTAACGGATGTGATACAACTTCAGCTTTTTTCCAAAGGGTAAACTGAAGAATAAAATGTATCTGAAAGACATTATGCCTATGTCCAACAGTTCTCAGTCAAGCCACGAAAATATTACAAATTCTGATGAAAAACATAAACTAATTTTTTCTGTTTAATTTTTTTTTTTTTTTCGGTTGCCCGACGCTGGACAGTCCTCCCGTGGCCTCCGACGCCTCACGGGAGTCGCGCCAGCACATTAACCTCAGCCACTCCCCACATCCCTGTAGGTTCCGGAATCGTGTGCCCTAAGCAGACGGAGAGAACCAAGAATGACCGCCTTCTGCATTTGGCCTGCCAGCCACTCGGCTGATTTTTGGCAGGCCGGTATGATCTTCAGTTCCGAGAGCAGCGTAGGCTTCATCCCTCCGAGTACACCGATTATAAGAACGACCATTTTTACCGAGTAGCCTGGATACAGCACTTGGAGCTCGTACCGGAGATCGCGATATTTGGTCCGTTTCTCCTCCTCCTTCAAGGTGATGTTTTTCTCTGCAGGTGCCGAGAACTCGATGACATACATCACCTTGAGTTGATGGTCGAGGAGGACTATGTCAGGCTTGTTGGCTTGGATTAGCCTGACAGTCGGGAACGAGTAGTTCCAGTAAATCCGGCATTTCTCGTTCTCGACAACGGACTCAATATCTCCGGGGACGTAAGGCAGCACTGGTGTCTGGTCTACCCCGTACGAGTGCCTTAGATGGTAGTATAGCACTCGTAAAGCCGCGTTATGTCGGTGGATGTAGGCCGAAATCGCATATATGGGGCATGCAGAAAGTAAGTGCATGAGCGATTCCGGCGCCTGATGGCAGGTCCTGCAGTTGATATCAGGGACCTCTACACGCCACACGCGGCTGCGGTAGACCAAGGTGTTGATAACACCATCCTGGCAGGCCATAATGAATCCCTCGGTCTCTGACTTAAGCCCGGCTGACCTTAGAAAGGCGAAGGTCAGCCTGGTCGATAAACCCAGTGTTTCTATGTTCTTATAGAAGACACCATGCTGGGGTTTATCGACATGCTGCCGAAACAGATTTTCCTGTTCGGCAGCTCTGATTCGGGCTTTCAGACGATTTGGCTGAAGTTCGGTGACTGACTCAGCATCAGCACCTCGCCGGCCTCCTCGCCCGATGTTAAATGTGAGACCGAGTTCATCTGCGGCTCTTTTTGCTGCCTTGAACAATCCTGCTCCCACTCCTACAGTTTCGTGATGTTTCACAAATTGCAAGAGGGGATCTGAGCTCCTGAGGATGTTACATGCCATACTCAGTGCTACTCTGCCATGCGTACACTCCAGGCTCAAGAGTCCTCGCCCCCCCGTTGACGTGGGAGGTACACACGAGGAACGGACGATCTAGGATGAATAGTTCTGTGAATATTCATCATCTTGCGGGTATCTCTGTCTAATTGGCGCAGCTCATCTACCCTCCACTTTACTACTCCGAAGGAGTAGAGCAGAATCGGAACGGCAAGCATATTAGTTGCAGACACCTTGTTCTTCCCCGAAAGTTCGGAAGACCAAATCTTTCGGAGGCGGTGTCTGTACTTGCCGCGGAGAGAATCCTTTATTTGTGTTACATCTTGGATGTGCCTTTGTTGCACACCCAGATATGTATAGGTCTCTCCGGCATCCAGATGTCTTAGGATGCTTCCGTCTGCGAGCTGCACATCTTCAGGGAATTCCCCGCATCGTCCTCTCTTGAGGTGGACGACTGCACATTTGTCCAACCCGAACTCCATACCAATTGCCCGCGTATATTCTTCGACCACCCTAAGAGCGTTTTGTAGTTCACGCTCTCCGGAGGCATAAAGTTTAAGGTCATCCATATAAAATAAATGGGTGACCTTATGCCTCCGGTCGCTGGGTGGCCCACATTGATAGCCGCGGGTTTGGCGGAGCCCAACAGACAACGGTAGCAGTGAGATGCAGAAGAGGAGAGGACTCAGGGAGTCACCCTGGAAAACTCCTCTCGTAAATGCCACCTGCTCTGTCGTGACCCGCTGTGCACCTGATGTTATGGTGAAGCGGGTCTTCCAGAGCGGCAGCAGCTGTTCTATGCATCTCATTAGTGGTGCTGGTACCGCAAGACATTCGAGCAAGTACAACAATAGCTCATGTGATGTTGTATCAAATGCCTTGCGGTAATCAATCCAGGCCATCGATAGATTCCGCTTGTATTGCACAGAATCCTGTGTAATACAGCGGTCTATCAGCAGGCTGTCCTTGCAACCTGCCATGCCCTTCTTGGTACCACGCTGTTCGTGTATCTGCTGGAAGACCGGATCAACAGACCTCAGTGTCCTAGCATACAAGATACGTGTAAATATCTTGTAGCAGGAGTTAAGGCAAGTGATCGGCCTATAATTCCTCGGGTCGGAAAGATCCCCCTTTTTGGGGATAAGCACAGTACGTCCCTCGACGAACCAGTCCGGAATCTGCTGCCCCTCGTTCAACCATGAGTTGAAAACTCGCGCCAGACGGCGGTGAGTGGAAGGAAATTTCTTTCACCACCAGTTGTTAATGCCGTCTGGGCCCGGGGCAGCGAAGTTCTTGGTACCAACAAGTGCTTGTTGGACTTCCTCCGTACTGATTGCCGGGCACACTTCTTCTGGCTCTTCAAGATGTCTGTGGCATAGAGCTTCGAAGTGTGCAATTGCTGGAGTGTCGCTATTGAATGGACGCGTCGTTTCGTAGATTCCCTTCCAGAAGGTTTCGACATCTTCTACAGTCGGCGGATTCTCGACAACACGCTGTGGCTCTTGAAAGAGGCGGGAAGGATTCGTACGGAACAAATTGTTTTGTTCCATACTCCTCACCCGCCTCTTCAATGTTTTCTTTATCGCCATGAGCGCTCGGATCCTATCTAGACAGTGCTGCTTGATGGTAAGCATCACTGTCAGATTGAGAGTGTGGTGTTGACGTCTTAATCCGGCTGTTATGCGCCGGATTCTGGGAGTAAAAACTCTACCAGTCGTCTTATATTCCACCACACTCTGAATCCGAGAAGCATGTTGTCTGGCCGACTGTATCTTGCCTTCGATTTTCTGTACACGCCGCTTGGCTTTCTCGACCCCGTGATTGGTTGACCTCTCACGGGGGGACGAGTTGCTTCGCGGCGTTGTACACGGCACAGTTGACTTGCCAGATGTTTGCATCTTCCGGAATTTCCTCATCGATGACCACGTCCATTCTAGCCAGGTCTTGTGGCTTTAGGTTAGCCCTGGTGTTAAGGCTAACCCTCGTCCTTAAGTCTACGTCGGTGAACTCTAAAGGATGTTCCCCATCAGCTGGTAATTGCCGCGGTGGGACTGCGGCTGGCAGTTCTTCCGGCTGACGGGGTGCCCTTACATAACCTGTCCTAAGCAGAAAGGATACTTGATCTCTCAGATGTTGTTGAGAGAAGGCGCGATGCTCTGGATGCATCTCGCACCAAAGTGCATGCAATCGCGCCATGTATCCCCTTCGCTCAGGTTCGCTACTCTCGCGGCAGGTTAGCAAGTCATCCCGAAGTTCCCTCGTCCACTTAAAGCGTCCTTGTCCATTCCGGTAGTTGCCATTGAGACGTTCCGGTGAGGCCCCTCCCACTTGTCTCTGACCCCCATCCGATTGGGGTCGGTCGTGAGGGGCCCTTCTCCTTAGGTTATATGGAACCAGAAGGGAAAGGGGTACTAGGTGGTTAGCCTTGGTACCCCCCGGCCGGCATTTGTCAGGCAGAGTTGCCTCTGCCTGTCCAGGGTGCACCAGCGTGGAGGTTGCCGGTCCTTTGCACCCCTTTTATTATTATTATTTTTATTATTATTATTACATTATTATTACATATTACATATACAATGATAATTATCATTAATAGTTTTCCATTTACAATTTAAACTAAATACATTTTATATTTTCATAGCAGTCATGTCACAGAAACTATTCAATAGCTTTTGTGCGACATGATACTTAATACGAATTTTTTTATAAGTAGTGTTAGGAGTTCTTTTTAATATTTTCATTTACAGAGGACATACATGTTGATTTTTGAATGTCTATTCAATTTAAGAATACTTTTTCAATAGTTTTATTGTTTTCACAGATACATTTTTTTATTTTATTAACAAATATTCTATATGAGTAATTAATTATTTTAAACTCCTTAAATGATTGTATATCTTATACGAATAAAAAGTGAAATTTTTTGTACCAATTATTTTGCATTTTTTCGGGATTATTATCTGTAATTGTATTTTTGTTCTTGTATTATATAAATGATTTGAAGAATTGAAATAATTTTTATTTTTATAGTAATATTTTAGAGTTTCTAATGCATACAATTCTGTAATATTCATTACATTAAATTCTTTGTATAACAATTTGGTTGGATAGATGAGTGGTTTGTTATGTATGATTTTAATAATTCTTTTTGGTAATATTATTACATTGCTAATTAATGTTTTATTTGTTCCTCCCCAGGTCAATAAACCGTAACATAGGAGAGATTGTATTAATGCATAGTATAAATTTTTATTAATTTTAGGGATAATAGGTGTATTTTTTAATATACTGAAACAGTAAATAATTTTTCTAATTTTGTTACACAAGCTGGAAATATGTATGTTCCAACGTAGGTGACAGTCAATTTGTACTCCCAAATATTTCGTATGATCTGTCTTTTCTATTTTCTCACAGGAACATACTTTCCCGTTTGTAAAATTTTTTTTTCGGATTTTTAAATAGGGAATGTTAGGTAGATTATTTTAAAAGATGTAAATGTTATAAATTTAGATTTATTATAGTTTGTTTTTAGAAGCTTGCTGTCAAACCAATTAGATAGTTTTTGTAGGCATTTTTCTGCATTATATTTTACTTCTTGCCAAGTAGCTCCCTTCACAACTGTGTCATCAGCATACGATATAATTGTACTATCATTAATTTGGACAAATAGACTGTTTACATATAAAATAAAAAGTAATGGTCCAAGTACCGTTCCTTGGGGAGTACCTGTTTCTACAATTAAGGGATTACTTCTTTCATTTTCAATTTCCATTATTTGCTGTCTATTTTCTAGATAACTAGTAAGAATATTCAGGATAACTCCCCGAAAGCCATATTTTTCAATATTATTTAACAAATTTTTATGATTTATAGTATCAAATGCATTTGCAACATCGAAAAAAATTCCAATGGATTTTCCAAGTTGTGATAAATTTTCTGCACTATTGTAGAAATAGCGGGTAGATAAATTACTACGGAAACCATACTGACAGGGTGACAATATATTGTATTTTTTTATAAAATTGACCATTTTACATTTGATAATTTTTTCAAAGATTTTACCTACATTTGATATTAATGATATTGGACGGTAATTTTTCATATTTGTATAGGGACCGGACTTATAGAGAGGTTTAATTGTAGCAATTTTTAAAATATCTGGAAATATACCTTGTTGTAAACTTATGTTAATTAATTTTGTTAGTGGACCTACAATGAAATTAGATATTTTCTTCAGTGTTTCTGCAGTGATTTCATCCAGGAGCTTTGTTAAGTTTTAGACTATTAATGTGTTGCAGTACTTCATTTTCCGTCACAGTTTCTAAAAATAACGTTTTTTGCAGTTCTTGTTTTTGTATTAATTCTAATTCATTATGCGATGGGATTTTTTCTGCTATTTTACCACCAATTTTTATATAATATTTATTAAAATTTTGTGCTATTAGTTTCCTATCACAAATTATTTCATTATTATTATTTATAGTCTTTGTTATATTTACCGTTTGTTTTTGATTTCTGTTAGTCGCTTCCTTTGTTATTTTCCATATTTTAATTACGTTACCAGCATTTTTTTCAACTTTGTTTTTATAGTATATATATTTGACATTTTTTATTAACGAATTTAATTTATTTCTATAGATCTTGTAAGCATTTTTGAGAATTAAATTATTGGGGTGTTTTTGAGTTTGTTTATGCATATAATTTGTTGTTTTTATTGATGTAATTAACGCCGTTGTTATTCATGGTTTACCTTTGTTTTTCTTTATAGATATATTTGTTGTTGACTTATTTATTTCATCTCTTAAGTAATTTATAAATTTCTCTGTCATTAGGTGTCCATTATCATTTTCAAAAATTTGATGATCCCAATCGGTATTTTTCAGAGTATTATATAGTAGAATTGGCTGACACATTAAAAAGTGATGAAGTTTCAAAATCACAAAATACCATGAAAGAATATGGTTAAAGATACTTTTAACAGTGACAGGCAATTTTCAAAATATTTTAAATATCTTAAGATTTGAATAAATTAAAAGCCAACAGCATGTCTACAACTTGTTAAATATGATTTTTGAGATCTATTGTACAGTGTACCCCAACTGGAAACACCGGAATATTTCGATTAATATTAACCGAATCAATCCGTTTTTTTTCTACATGTAGAGCTCTAATATAGGTACCTATGTGACACCTCACACCTTTTATAAGGCAAATCCCCAGCCCACTGTGATTAAAGAAATGTGCCAAAAATGGCGTAATTGCATTAGAAATTTTTTTATAGAACAATTTTATTATAAGAATTGTTGGCTGGAAAAATCTAAAACCGTAAAACACGATATTTTTCCAACGTAATGGTTGGTGAAATAAAAAACAATTGCAATCTATTTCTTTGATATTTGTGGCGCATATTAGGTTAGGTTTGTTGTGAGTGGATCTCAGTAGACCCTACACTGCGGCCATCAGCAGGCCTATTGTGGCTCTGTGGCGCATATTACACTAAATATTACGTGCTGCGTGCAAGGATATTCTTAAATTTGTAAGAAAAATGACCATCTGTGTCGATTTATCATAACTTTAGTTAAATTAAAATTGTGGAGACAAAAGTAAAAGTTTTACACAGAATTTAAATTATAATCTTTTCGATTCAGTCGTATCCAGTGAAATGTATTGTCGCAACTCTTCAGGCCTTATTTTTTCGGAGAGTTATTCTCTAGTTTGTGGCTGAGTTTCATAAACTCGATGGCATCCGATAGGTAGAAATCAAAAGGCGTAAGGTCTGGAGATTGGGGCGAACACTCTATTAAGGAGTTTTATTTGAATCCATCTTTGGCGGAAATTTTTATCTAACCATGGTCTTACTGAAAGTACAAATCATCTCGCACGTTCAAAGGTAAGGTATTTAGAGCATTCCATAAGTCATTATTTAAGAATTCTAAGAAATTCAGGGCTTTTAAATTTTGGTCAAAAATGGTGCAACGATGGTAAACGTTGGTTAATCAGAAATTAAAATAAAGAGATCATTAATTTAAGAACATACCCTGTGCCCAGAAGTTGTCACGTACTTCTGAGGTATGAAGAAATTTTGATTTGTATGGTTTCAATTTTTGGCGACGCATGCAATGTGTAGACTTCTCCAGACTTTAATTTTACTAAAATTTAAATTACTTGAAATTTCACGCAAACTTGTTCGAGGGTTCCTCTTTACATAAGCCAAAATAGCATCATATTTGGGGTAAATCTGACGATAAAAATTTCTCACATTATTTTTTTATATCACTTCCAGTGGTAGTAAATACCTAGGTTCTCAAGTTTTATTACTGTGGGTGATTAGAGGACGATCTGGATGCCTAACATTAAATTCTTGAGCTTTTTCTCTTGTCGATTTTACATTAAAACGATAAGAATCCTAATTAATTAAATTTTTTCAGCTGTTGTTAAGTTTTGTGCAGCCATAATTGACAGTTAATACGTCACAAATATCAAACACATCGCAATTGTTTTTTTTACAAAGCAGTCAATGGTTATGTTGAAAAAATATCGTGTTTACTTTCCACCAAAAACCTCAGAGTTTTTGTATCTTCCTGAAACTTCGCAATTAGCTGTTTGAAGTCATTCTAAACAACTCATTTTAGTAAAAATTTTCGTTAAAAGTGCCTAATATGATTCCGCTATTTTTGGCCTCTTTCTTTAATCGCAGTGAGCTGGAGTTTTGCTGTATAAAAGGTGTGAGGTGTTACACAGGTGTCTATTTTAGAGTTCTATACATAGAAAAGGTCTGGATTAATTAACTGAAATATCCGGGTGGTTCCAGTTAAATTGGAACACACTATATACAGGGTGGGTCAGATTTAATCAGGAAATTTAAATAATTGATAGAACACGCTAAAACAATATGGATTTGTCATATAAGGTTACAGCTAAAAATGTTTAGTTTTCGAGATGGAGGGTATTGAAGTTTTAATTTATTTTCAGTTTTTCCGAAAATAATTGAGATATTGTTATTGAAGGTGAACGTTGCGTACATCGTACACTGTTGACCATAGTTTTCTTCTCTCCCTTCCAACCAGAGGTGTGACGTTGGGAGATGTTGAAGATATTCTTCCCAAAAAAAACGCCACAAATCTAACCTATTTTTTTTCTTTTTCAACATTTACTATCGTTAATGGACAAAAAAGTTTTCTTATAATTTTTTGATAGGAAGTAACATCTTTGAGTTAAGCTCATTTCAAAATCATACATCCCCTAGTTATCAATTATCTGTTAATTGAGAATCATTTAAAAAAAAAACATGGTTTTGCATTTTTGCATTAATGTAATTTCGATTGCAGCCTATATCTCAAAAAAGTATTTTTAGTTATAAGGTTATATGACAAATCCATATTATTTATGCTTATTCTTCTATCATTTCTCTAAGTTTCCCGATTAAAATATGTCCCATCCTGTATAAGGTTCATATTTGCAAGTAAAGATTTAAATAAATTTGGGTTTGACTTCATGTAATGTCGGTTGGCTACATAATGAAGACACACTAAAGCAGTTTATCGAAAGGGTAATAATACAAGGGATGGAAAAATATAACACAACTCATTATCACCTGTATGTACTACCAAAGCATCTGCTCCAGTTTCAGTACTGACATTTATTTCATGCCACTGCAAATTGGGCTGTCTCAAACCACGCGGGTGTAGAAAAGTTGGTTTGAACTGATTTCGAAAAGGCGCGGTCTCCTGGTCGACCAGAGGCTCTAAAATTGTTGGTGAAACAAAAAAACCTATACGTATTTATATTATTTTCTGGAAAATATGCAGAAAATACAAAAAATTTAAAATGTTTTTTTTTACAATGGTGGTCAGGGTAATCAGCTGAATATTTTACTCTTTAAACCTATTTCTTATTATTAAAAATATAGCTAGCAAAAAAAAAATAAAAATAGATCAGTAGCATAATATTTCACCAAGTTTTCGTGTGTGATATGAGTAGTCTTAATAAATATATAGAAGACGCTACAAAGGTCCCTTTTTAACAAGACAATATATATATTTTTAGAAATTTGGATAGACCTTTTCCTCCCCATTATAAATATACAGAGTGGCCCATTAGTGCGAAGAATTCCAATATCTCGCTTATTATAAGAAATATGAAAAAATATTTTAAATAAAAGATATAAGGCTTATTTTGTTGCTCATTTCTAAAATCCTATGTACATAGGGCATTCCATTAAGGTGAGACAGCTTAAAGGTTGAATTTTTTTAAATGAAATTTTACGTCCAGTACTAAATTTTTATTTCAAAAAGCTGCGGAGTTGCTAAGTTATTGCGAAAAATATGAAAATTCACGGAAAAACAGTTCATCACAAATGTCATCAAAAAGACTTAATGACAGTTAAGGGAAAACATTTGGTAAGTGCGAAGATAAGAGGTAGCTGAAATGTCTGAGTGGAGCGAAGGTTTATGTTAATATACAGGGGACTTTATACAGTGGCATCAACTTGTCAATCTTCAAACACCTAAAACTTCGTTTTTTTCAAATGGAACACCCTGCATATTATTTCTTCATTTTGTACAACCCCTCAAATTGTGTTGTCATGATATATTCCTTAAAATGAAGTTTTTAAGAAATTTTAAATTTAAATGATAACTTAAAAATAATTGCGTGTTTTCGCAAGTATGCAATATCATCGATATTAGTAATCACAGTTTTAGTAAATTAATGATATTACAAAGAGACAAACAGTTACTGTCACATAATTTCGTACCTACAAAATTTTAATGCAGTAGTGTTTAGAATTGACAAATATGGTTTTTGTATTGGAAGCAAGTGATAAAAACTGTTTACTTGCGAGAACAATGTGTTATAAAAGATGTCCAGCTAGAAGGCAACTCAGGAAAGATTCTTTTGAAAATTTACTGCAGCGATTTACTCGAACGGATAATGTCGCATATGAAAAAAAAGAAGAAAGAACCAAAACTGCATTAACTCAAGAAAATGAAATGACTGTTCTGTTAAAAGTTACAGAAGATCCTCATATCTCGACTAGAGAAATATCGAAACAAAGTGACATAAGCCGGACTACCGTGCAAAGAATTTTGAATAAAAAAATTCCATCCGTACCATATACAACTAATGCAGGAGTTATTAGGTGAAGATTTCGAAAAAAGGGTAACATTTTGTGAATGGGCTCAACAACAAGTTCTTCAAGATAGGGATATATTATTTGCTGATGAAACGACATTCCATAAAAATGGATTTGTCAATAGACACAATTTCCATTATTATGCAACCGAAAATCCACATTGTATGCGAACTACCAGTCAGACAAAATGGTAATTAAACGTATGAATGGCATAATCGGAAATTATATCATTGGGCCTTACTTTTTTGAAGGAAGACTTTGCAGCCTGATTTACCTAAATTTTTCGGAGTATTAGTTACCGCAGTTAATAAATCATGTACCCATTCCTATCAGACAGAAAATGTGGTATTTACACGACGGAGCGTCAGTCCACCATACGGTACCTATCCACAGATATTTAAATAATGAATTTCACAGAAGGTGGATGGGTAAATGAGGACCTTTTAAGTGGCCACCTCTCTTACTGGACTTAGGGAAGTATTCCAAAACATTAACATCAATATACTAAGCCACGTTAGCCGAGCTTTTGAAAACTGCATACTTTATTGTTTAGAAGTAGCCCGTGGTCACTTTGAACATTTATTATAAATTTTATGTGTATTTTCTTCATAGTTACCATGGTCTTATTTTTAAATATTTTAATTGCCTAAATTATTTTCAAGCCTCAAAATTGTGAAAAAAGAATATAATTTTGTATCATTTAATTTTGGTTTTTATTTTCAGTGTCAAATTTAGAAAGTACAGTTAGAAGTTTGTGTTTGAATTACAATTACTAAATGTCAAAGTCATAGCTTACTTGTGATAAAACGCAATTATTTTTAAGTTATCAATTAAATTTAAAATTTCTTAAAAACTATCCATTTTAGGGACTAGGTATCTCATGATAACATAATTTGAAGAGTTTGTACAAAATGGTGAAAAAACGAGGTTTTAGATGTTTGAAGATAGTAAGTTGATGCTCCTGTATAAAATCCCCTGTACATTAAAACAAACTAGCCATAAATAAAGAAAATAGAGAATTCTCCGCTGTACAGTCATCACGCGAAAATGTCCTTTTTTGGCAAAACTTGGTTATTTTTGAACTTATCAAAAAAGGTGTAATGACATCCGTTAACTAATTTTGATCGCAGAAACCAAATTTTGAATAAAAAAACATTTACGCATTGCTCTTGAGAAATATGACATATCATTTTGGTTTTTTAAACAGAAGAACCTGTATATTTTAAAATAATTAGATTTTTCTCATTTTTCTGATTACTAGAATACCATACATATTATAATATTTCAGTAAGTTTTGGAACTATTTTTAATTCGGTATTAAATTATCGTTAATGATTTTGTTAAACGTAGTTTTCTTTGGAAACAAAATAACTGCATTTCTGAAATAAAGATGCAGTTTTCTTGTCAAAGTAATGTTTTTCAAAAATCAATATTTGTCATGGTTAATTCTTCTTCTTCAAAGTTGCAAAGGCAACTACATTTTAATACCATTATTAACGACATCTTAATACCAAACTCCAGATATCTCACTCATTTTCAGATAACATGATACATGCTGGTATTATTAAAATCAGAAAAATGAGGAAAATCGATTTTTTTTAAATATACAGTGTCCCATTTAAGAAACAAAGTAAGATGTCATAATTCTTAAACGTGTAGTGTAACTTACCCAGGTCTCTACAATCCGTGGTTTCTTTTATTTTATTTGGCAGTAATCGTCTAAAATAAACCTCTACGTGTTTAACATATATAATTTAAAATTTATGTAGAATGCACTGGTTACTGTCACATTATAGGGAGATTTGAGGTAAAGAAATAATACACGACATCATATTAGAAACACCTACTTATTTATTAAACAGTAAACGGAAATCAGCCGATAAACATTTAAATAAAAAAAAAAACAATAATACTAAATAGTGCAAAGAGTAAGCAGTAAAAGTGCCGTACTCGACCTTGAATTCACGAGGAAAAGAGCACGGCAGAGAAACCCCGATCTCAATTCAAAACATCGAAAAAATACTGAAACATTTTGAGCTTGATGTATTTTTCCTGTTCTAGTAGTTACAATCTCACATTCGCACTTGAAACAAAACTGAAGGTGTTGTGTTAATTAGCCGACTTAGTCGGAAGGTATTAAGGCCCCATTACTGGAACTCGTAGCTATGAGTTGAGGGTTTTGAGCAAAAATCAAGGCATAATGCACTAGATGTTTGGTCAAGCACGGGAGAAAATCGTTAGTACGTTCAACAAGGCCCATTCAAATGAAAACTAACAATGTACTGATAACCAGAACAGAAAATTAATTAAAACATTTACTATACCCATCAGTATCCATTCGACGCAAATAAAATACATATTTGAGGTAGTAACACAAAATAAAAATAAACAGACACAAAAAATACTTAGCCGAACACATAAAATAAAAAAAAAAACTAAACAGTTTGATAAAATGCAAATATTGGATGTGACTAACAAACAGCAAAGTATTTGAAATTTCTTTCTATGGTGGTAGCGTATTTTGTTTTATATTAGTTTTCGGTCGATATAGTATACTTATGCTATAATTTCAATCAACATAAAATAACAATTTTTGTTTGGTTCTAATACGTGTATTAATAAACGAAAATTCCGTATTTTAGTTTTTGTATTTGGGATGATAATTAGATATACGTCTTTGTTTTCATTTTTATATTTCGTCTTGTTAGTGGTAGTTTTAATTAATATTGAAAAGCACTACGACTGTGATCTTGTTTCCATAGTTACGAATAGCAAATTAATACATACATCAACTGAGATGTCATTGTTTGACCGAATGAAAAAAGAACCTAAATTTAGATGATACTACATTTAATAATTAAAGGGATGGATAAAGGTGTTAACTTACATTGTTCCAAAAATTGGAGCATCTTATTCAATAAAGGTGTTGTGATATTACAACTTATCCTTATCGCCAATGCTTTGTTAAGTTTCTGTGACTAGATACTTAGATACCGAATGAAACAACATAACTCCGTGTATTTAGTGAATAAGGGTTAATAAAAACGGTTTTCTGACAAATTACTATTTGATAATTAACACCTTTATACACGCACCCCTTCAATTGTAACAATTAATTGATGGTTTAATATTAACATTTACAATAAATAATTATTTAAATGGTTGCTTTTAGGAAAACCACTATCGCGCTAAAGCGCTCATGTGGAGGTTGTTTCTCATAAATCTAACCAATTTAATTTTCGATAATCATTACTACACTTGTTGTAATACTTGCGATAATAGAAATCTGTGTTTGTCGACGGCAATTCAATACCAAATAGATTAAAGTGGACGAAGGACAATTAACAATATCTGTTTTAATATCAACCTAAAAGTGGTGTTCTTGTTGCTGATAAAAAGTGTCCGTTACGAACCCAAATTGAACACCGTAGTCGAGTATTGCGATACTCTCTGTGGCCGATAAACGGACGCGAATATTTATTCGTTGAACACTAATGGAATAAGTGCATTTTTCAAAGTGCACTCCAACAACTGACGCACAATTTGGAATCAGGATTACACAGAAACCGTTATTTTTATCAAAATAATGGATTTCATGGATATTTTTGGATGGATTTTTCTTGCTGTAAATTTTACAGTAATGTACCTATGTCATTTTATCATCTGATTATTCATGTAAGAGATAAATGAGAAAAATTAGCGCTTAGTCAACGCTGGGGGTAGTCTTTCCTGAAAAAGGCATTGTTTCATTCATGGAACGGAGGAGAACTTTTTTATTCCCAATTCGTACTACCCCGAAAAGACGTATATCGAATATAAATAACACATACGTTATTTTTCCTATTCACCCTTTTTGATACAATTTGACTGAAGTATCAAGAATGTATCGGCAAGAGTAAGCAAAATATCAACTTATAGGAAACGTATTCGTCAAGAAAAATCTTTTTCTCTTGATTGAGAGCGAAATATTCACAATGAAAATATGGTCGTCACCATTATTTTAATCTGTTGCACCCTATAGATGAGCAAATAGTTAATACTCTGTTACTAATACTAAAACAAAAGTTAATCCAATTAGCTGACATTTAGTTTTTACATAATTGCCAAGTTTGAACTGCATGTATTATGCAATAAAACAATATTTGTAAATTGTCAATATTTGAGTAAATGTTCAGAGTATTAAATTACCCCTCCCTGTTGGCCACTTTAAAATACACGTTATACAGGGTGCCCCATATATAAGTAGCTTTCTTCAAGGGGGTGATAAAGCTAGAAAAGGAAGAAAAACGAGGAGGTGGTGATCTCTTGGATTTAAATAAAGAATTTTGTGGTACTTAGTTAAATCTGGATTATACATATAACAAATACTACCCCCTTATTGAAATTGTAGGTGTAAAAATAGAAAGCAATTTCTCTCATTTTTTTATTTTTGTGATATATATTCCTCCAGCATTAAGTACGACCTATTATAGTAGATTTTTTTGAGGCACTTGAAACCTTAGAGTATTTAAATGGGTATGAAATTTATATTCTGGGCGACTTTAACATACCAGAATTCAAACAACATTATGAAAATAATATGCTTACAGGTCATATGTTAGAATTACAATCATTTCTCAATTTTTTTGAGTATAAACAATATAATACAATATTAAACTCAAACAGCCGCATATTAGAATTGATAGTGGCCAACAAAATTTGCGAGATCTTTAAATCTGATGACCCTTTATTGAAAGAAGATGCACATCATCCTGCACTTAACATATCTTTTATTGTGAATTCTGTGTTGAATAACAAAAAAGATGTAAATAACCATCATGAATCTTATAATTTTCGTAAGGCAGACTATTACGTATTATATGATAGTATAAGAAATCACAATTGGAGTATCTTAAACAATTTTAGTGATTGGAGTATCTTAAACAATTTTAGTGATGTGGATATTTTGATGAAGTGCTATATGTAATTGTCGATTTTTGTGTGTATGTTATTAATACAGGGAGATACCCTCCTGGTTTAATATTAATATTATCAATAATATAAAACAAAAAAAGCAGCCTTTGGAATTTATATAAGCAAACAGGCGATGAAGAGATTTATGATCAAATAAAACAGTTACGAACACGAACCTTAACTTAAGAAGGATATTGATTATGCTGAAAAAAAGGTTTACATCTTTCTGCCATTTGCAATTTTTGCATCTTCCACCTTGCATTTATTTTTTCTTATGCGGGTGTGTACCCGATGATTCATATTGTTTTTATTATAATGTAATTAAACCCGCGTTAAATTCCTTCTTTGTACTTATATATTCTCCTGGGTCCGGAATATCATGCAGGTTGCTATAGTTGCCCGCGTGTGCGATGCTTGGTCGACGCTCTCATACAGAGCCATCCAAGTGGAAGCCACAAAAGTACGACTGGCTCCCTGTCAGTGGTTTTCCTTTAGTGTCTTTTTTGACTTTTGTCCATCATTTTAACTCAGCTACACCGTGCTGATGAAGACCAATTAGGCAGAAATACGTGCCCGTGGTTTGCATCTTTTTGCCTTTTGCCATTTTTGCATTTTCTACAATTTTTTTCTTTATGCGGGCGTATCTGTTAATTCATATTATTTTTTACTGTAATGTAATTAAACCTGCGTCAAAATCCTTCTCTGTTCTTATATATTCTCCTGGGTCCGGAATCCCACGCAGATTGCTATAATTACCCGCGTGTGTGATGCTTGGTCGACGCTCTCATACAGAGCCATCCAAGTGGAAGCCACAAAGGTGCGACTGGCTCCCTGTCAGTAGTTTTCCTTTAGTGTCTTTTTTGAGTTTTGTCCACCATTTTAACTCAGCTACACCATGCTGATGAAGACCAATTAGTCAGAAACACGTGTCCACGGTTGGCATCTTTCTGCCATTTGCAATTTTTGCATTTTCTACAGTGCAATTTTTTTTTCTTTATGCTGAGGATACGTGAGGAAAGGACTGGCGATCCTGATCAGGATAATGATATAAACTTATCAAATTATTGTATTGTTACCGGTTCTTCGTAAGTGTACAAAGTTTCAATTAAATCTGTCCGTTTAAAGTGGGTCAAAATCGAGTCCAAAGAGTCGGTTACAAACAAACAAACAAACAAACAAACAAACAAACAAACAAACATACAAGTGAAGCTAATAATAAAATAAAAGCGTGTTAATAATGAATAATTATCGGGTACGCCCGCATAAAGAAAAAAATTGCAAGGTGGAAAGAATGCAAAAATTGCAAATGGCAGAAAGATGCAAACCGAACTCATTCATATATATATATATATATATATATATATATATATATATATATATATATATATATATATATATATATATATATATATATATATATATATATATATATATATATATATATATATATATATATATATATATATATATATATGATTAAATATGATTTGAAGGAAACAACTACTCAGTGGGTAAATACCCTGACCTGCATTGAATTACACCTTCAAATCATGATAGATGGAAAGCCAATATGTAATTCAATGCAGGTCGGGGTATTTACCCGCTGAGTAGTTGTTTCCCTTCAAATCATATTTAATCACATTAGTTTAGTCCACCTGGGCTAGGGGTCGCCGCTCTCGGTACTTGCTGTGATGCAAGTCGCTATCCGCCACAGAGACATCGAGGATGTCGGTCGGATAGTAGCATTCAGACCTTCACACCTCTCACCACTATATATATATATATATATATATATATATATATATATATATATAAAAAATATATATATATATATATATACATATATATGTATATATATATATATATATATATATATATATATATATATATATATATATATATATATATATATATATATATATACATATATTAATATATATATATATATATATATATACATATATTATATATATATAAATATATATATATATATATATATATATATATATATATATATATATATATATATATATATATATATATATATATATATATATATATATATATATATATATATATATATATATATATATATATTTTTATATATTTTTTTGTGTGATGTTTTTTATTTTTAATAAAATGTTGTTTGTTATATTTATTTTATTATTTTGAGACTCTTTATTATTTTTACCTCTCCTCTCAGGGTTCGGGCAGGTTCCTGGCGATCAATCTGAAAATATAACGTACAGCCCAATTTCAAATAAAACACACCTTCACAGATTACAAACAAAAGAATTTATTTTCAAAATTTCCGATATGGTTTAGAAAACGTAAATGTCTTAAAATTAAAATGAAATGGCCTTTATTTATGATCAGATCTGTTATTATTATTATAGCTGCTATTAAGTCGTCGAGTACCTAGGATTTATTATGGTTGTACTTACGGCGATTTCTTGTACTTCACGTTATCGCAATCTCTGTTGAATTACGCTTCTGCTTATTTTGTTGCTCAGTGCTTTTCGATCCTTCCTCCGTGGCAAATTTCAGATTCATCAAAATCAGTAACAATGGCTGCACGGCACAATGGATTTATACTTTCGTAGCACGACACTATATTTATTTAATAATCAGCAAACTTTTGTTTAAGGTACGTATTTACCTTTACTAATTTCCTCAAATCACATTTACTACTCTATACAAAACTTCTTGGTTGTTGCAACTAGAAATTACTCTTCTATTCCACTAGGAATTATTTTATGATATTCATAAAATTTAATTTTTCGTTGTTTTAGGTTTAGAAACCCTGTTTTAATAATTTGCAAGCTTGAGTATGGACTTCTTTTGAAAATATAAATTTAAAATTTTTAGGTTAGGAAACTTCTTATAAAATTTCAATGCTCTTCCTTTCAGCTTTCTATCCATACTAATTCTTAAATATGACCTTTTTATTGGCCTAATCTGACGTTTCTCCAAAAATCATGACACTTGATTTTTGAAATTTTAAATATGAAAATTTAATTTTTCTTTTTTATTTCTTTATTATACCTTATGGCTCTAATTTTATTATTGAATAAAGATATAGAAATGATTAGCTTTATTTTGATATGCCATACTATGGCCTTTTGTGAATATTTAGAAAAATTACAATTGCAACAATTTTTAACAAATTCTCTTATATAACTAATTACAACCATCTAAACCACATACCAGAGATTATTTTAATAACTAATGAACAAATCAACATCATATTTGCATGTCTAAATACATTTAAAACATTATTTTAATTTGCCTTTCGTTTTAGGACTTCGTAAAACCTCATTGGCTGGAATCTTTTCAAATACAACAAATTACTTAAAACTAACTGACTGGAAACAATAAACAGATGCTATTCTTCTGACATAGCTATAAAAAGTTCAACAAATGGTTTTTATTTTAGAAAAAACTTCATATTTGTCAAAGTTATGTACCTCCTTGGACATAATTTACACATACACCTTTTAAATGTCTTTACATTTTGATGCTATATCATTGTATTAGCTCACAAGGTGAGTCTCTTTCAGTTTTGTAAAGTTTTAAAGTTAGACGATGCACTTGTTTCGTAGAACTGACTAAAATCTCAGATATCGTAGAGTTTACGCTACCCAAATTATGAAAGTAGTTTATAGCACTTTTTTTTCCAGTGTTCATGATTGCTATCATACTTGTAGCTATTCTATGACTAACTTTATTATATTTGTCTTTAACAAAGTTCCTAATTTTAATTAATAACAATACAATTTTATTTTTTTTCCAGGTTATCCAAAGGTTTTGGTACCTAAATTCAATAATGTTCTGGCTCTGGTTGCCATGCTATACACAATAGTCCTTCTGATGCTTATTCTATATAGAAACAATGTTTTATACCATAACATAATAACAAACAGTTCATTTACCACACGGTATGTGTTTATATCAAGCGTTTAACAACATTTATTACAAATTTTACCTATTTGATATGCATAAAGTTAACGTAAGTGTCTCTCATTTGAAACTGGGCGCTCATACCGCTCAAAATTATCATTTTAATTTAAATTATAGAGTCTTTCTTTGCTTTAGTATTGGCAAAATATCCCTATTACTTTCTTTTTATTATTTAAACATAATTTTATTCTTATGTACTCTGTATATTATACAGGGTGTGGTTTGGTCATCGTATTACCCCCACTTAACTAATATAAAATTTTGAATTCATGAAAATTTTCTGTTAGTTTACAAAAATTTGCGGTGACTGAACCACAATCATTACTTTATTTAATCCACATTAGATTCTGTTTGAAATGGATACAACAGTTCAACATGAAACTTCCCTCTTATAATATCATTCTCACAGTTTTTTTAATTCGTAAGTATTTTCATTTAAAACAGTTTTAATTACATAGGGACCCTCCTATGGTGTTTGTAACATTATTCTTATAATCAGATACTTTCAAACGTTTGACAACTACTTTATTTCCTACTTTAAATTTTACCCTCTTCTTAATCTTGTAGCCTAAATATTTTAATGTTCTAAAAATTTTATTTAATTTTTTCTGTTTTAGGGTACATGAGTATATCCTCGATACAATGAATACAAAACTATCGTACTTGTCTACAATATCCGATTGTAAACCAAATGGTACAACCTTAAATTGAAGAATATGTCCATCAATGGAATTTAAATTTCTTACCTCTAAACATAAACGTATCGTTTCGTCTTTCTTTTTGACAACGACTATAGGATTAATATAATTTGTTTTAGCTGATTCTATTATGTTAGTATTTATCATATTAGTTAGTTCTTTTTGTACCTTTTCTTTATATTTAAATGGAATAGGATAAGTTTTACTTTTAAAAGGTTTGCTTTCATCCACTTCTAGTTTATGCATATAACCATTAGCTACTCTTGGCTCAAAATTAATTAATGAAATATGTTTTTGTAACAGATTTTGTACTATTTTATCATACTGGGCTTGACAATTTAATATTATTTCTTTGGGCTTATTAAAACTTGTATTTAAGACATACGTGTTTATTACCACTGTATGCTTACCGCAATTCACATTCACACTATTGGCTTTTTCGCCATTTAATTCATCATTTTTATCATCATCATTGGCGCGTTTGCCATTTACCTCATTATTAATTACCGCAATATTATTTTCAGCTCGTTTGCTGCTCACATTATTCATATTAAATATGGGTATTTTTTCACCCTCAACCATTAATATTTTATCACCCAAGTCTATTTTTGCCCTTAACTCTGTTAAAATGTCTTCACCTAATATTACATCATAATTCATATCTGAAATAATCACAAAATCATTTTTTAAATGTTTGATTTTTAATCTCAAAAGTAGTATTTAATATTTTATTACATTCCGCAAACTTTTTGCCATTAGCATTAACCAATTTAATCTTAGATATCCTTATATATTTATTATTTTTATTCAATTGTGTATTATACACCTTTTCATCCAATAAACTTATTTCAGAACCCGTATCAATTAGTGCATTTAATTTAATATTATTTATTTTAATTTGAATTACAGGTAATTGACTAACTTTTACATTTTGTGAAATTAGACCATTCTCGTTTCCTATAAACTCACGCATATGTTCGTACCTAGTATCTATGTTTAAAATTTCCTTAACTATAAATCCTGATTTCCCGTCCTAGTATGTATTTGTGCAGTCGTTTCAATCTTATCAAAATTAGCTTGCGAATATTCATTTTCCCGTTTATCCTTCTTTATATTTGTGTTTGCCACTTGAGCATATGTTCGTTCATCTGTCCGCCTATTTTCATAGGAATTTCTCCTATCCTCCCATCTAACTTGCTTTCTTTCATTTCTTTGATTTGCTTCATTTGTCCCTGACCTATAATTTTCCTGTCTTTTAAACTCATTACCCCCACTATAGCTTCGCATGTCCCTATTCTCATTATCTGTTTTATAATATTTATCTTTGTCCCTTTTCTCATAAAAATCCCTGTTATTTTTACCTCTATTTTGATAGAACTCATTTCCATTATTATAATTATTTCTATTGTTAGAAAAATTATTTCTACATTGATAGTTGTAATTTTGCCCTGATTGATTATTATTTGGATTGAAATTTTGCCTATGATCATCTATTTCACGTAGATATTCTATCAGCTCATCTAAATTTCCTATTCTTTGCGTAATTATAACATTGTATATGTCACTAGTAAAATGTCTTGCTAAATACCGTACCATTTCCCCTTCTGAAAATTTAGGTTCTAAATGCCTAACATTATAAATTTTTCTCATAACATATTGTTCCCTACTTATACCACCTTTTTCATTATATTTACCATTGAACAAATTTTGTCTTACCTTTTGCTGAGTGTACTCACTCCAATATTGTTTTAATAATAAAACTTCAAACTCATCGATTGTTTGAAATTTACTTTCGACCAATTGGAACCAATAATCCGCCTCACCTTTAATCATATTTTGTATGTGCATTTTTAAATCAGCTTTGGGATGTAATGTACCCATGTGCTGTCTTAACCTGGTCATAAAGACTTTAGGATGTATCCTATTGTCCCCGTAAAAATAAATTTCCGTTTTACCGGTTGCATATACCTGTCCTTGTCCTTGTGGAATCACCCTTGTATTCTCTTCTAATAGCCACGTATTCTCTAACATCTTTCTATCCAGTTCTTTTAATTTCGTGTCATATATTTCCCCATGCTTTTTCAAAGTTTTCCTCATTTCACACATTCCTCCATCAACTATTCCCCTCAACATTACTCCTAATTTTTGCTCTCAACTCTTCTGTACTTTCCAAAATTTTAGTGTCTATTTCTTCCCCAGTAATTTTTCTCATGTTTTCCCATTTGTATTCTAACTCTTCCATTTTCTTTTTCAACTCGTGGTTGTTTTCTTCTATCTTCTTAAATTTTTCTTCCATTGTCTTCCCCAAATTCTCTTCCAACTTGATCATGTTCATGTTAATATTTCCTATGTTTTCTTCCATATGTGTGTTGTTCTGGGCCATTTGTATACTATTCTGGGACATTTGTGTGTTTATTCCCACTACCATTTCCATTAGTCTCTGGAGCATTGAGTCATTTTCTGCCCTGTCGCCACTTTGTTGGCTTGTACCAGCAACTTGATTTGTGTCCTCCATTTCTTTACCAGATCTTAATTTCATAAATAAAACAAATACCTGTGATTGTCACTGTTTGGGAAATAATAAAAAAAGTGGACACAAAATACAGAATTATAGAATTATGTTTCGAAATTGTGCTGTTATTTAAAATTTTAAAATTTTGCCAGATACTAAATACAAATACTGTTTTCGGCGTTTCGCCAATCGCCCCACGTTGGGCGCCAATTTTGTATATATTTTTTTGTGTGATGTTTTTTATTTTTAATAAAATGTTGTTTGTTATATTTATTTTATTATTTTGAGACTCTTTATTATTTTTACCTCTCCTCTCAGGGTTCGGGCAGGTTCCTGGCGATCAATCTGAAAATATAACGTACAGCCCAATTTCAAATAAAACACACCTTCACAGATTACAAACAAGAGAATTTATTTTCAAAATTTCCGATATGGTTTAGAAAACGTAAATGTCTTAAAATTAAAATGAAATGGCCTTTATTTATGATCAGATCTGTTATTATTATTATAGCTGCTATTAAGTCGTCGAGTACCTAGGATTTATTGTGGTTGTACTTACGGCGATTTCTTGTACTTCACGTTATCGCAATCTCTGTTGAATTACGCTTCTGCTTATTTTGTTGCTCAGTGCTTTTCGATCCTTCCTCCGTGGCAAATTTCAGATTCATCAAAATCAGTAACAATGGCTGCACGGCACAATGGATTTATACTTTCGTAGCACGACACTATATTTATTTAATAATCAGCAAACTTTTGTTTAAGGTACGTATTTACCTTTACTAATTTCCTCAAATCACATTTACTACTCTATACAAAACTTCTTGGTTGTTGCAACTAGAAATTACTCTTCTATTCCACTAGGAATTATTTTATGATATTCATAAAATTTAATTTTTCGTTGTTTTAGGTTTAGAAACCCTGTTTTAATAATTTGCAAGCTTGAGTATGGACTTCTTTTGAAAATATAAATTTAAAATTTTTAGGTTAGGAAACTTCTTATAAAATTTCAATGCTCTTCCTTTCAGCTTTCTATCCATACTAATTCTTAAATATGACCTTTTTATTGGCCTAATCTGACGTTTCTCCAAAAAATCATGACACTTGATTTTTGAAATTTTAAATATGAAAATTTAATTTTTCTTTTTATTTCTTTATTATACCTTATGGCTCTAATTTTATTATTGAATAAAGATATAGAAATGATTAGCTTTATTTTGATATGCCATACTATGGCCTTTTGTGAATATTTAGAAAAATTACAATTGCAACAATTTTTAACAAATTCTCTTATATAACTAATTACAACCATCTAAACCACATACCAGAGATTATTTTAATAACTAATGAACAAATCAACATCATATTTGCATGTCTAAATACATTTAAAACATTATTTTAATTTGCCTTTCGTTTTAGGACTTCGTAAAACCTCATTGGCTGGAATCTTTTCAAATACAACAAATTACTTAAAACTAACTGACTGGAAACAATAAACAGATGCTATTCTTCTGACATAGCTATAAAAAGTTCAACAAATGGTTTTTATTTTAGAAAAAACTTCATATTTGTCAAAGTTATGTACCTCCTTGGACATAATTTACACATACACCTTTTAAATGTCTTTACATTTTGATGCTATATCATTGTATTAGCTCACAAGGTGAGTCTCTTTCACTTTTGTAAAGTTTTAAAGTTAGACGATGCACTTGTTTCGTAGAACTGACTAAAATCTCAGATATCGTAGAGTTTACGCTACCCAAATTATGAAAGTAGTTTATAGCACTTTTTTTTTCCAGTGTTCATGATTGCTATCATACTTGTAGCTATTCTATGACTAACTTTATTATATTTGTCTTTAACAAAGTTCCTAATTTTAATTAATAACAATACAATTTTATTTTTTTTCCAGGTTATCCAAAGGTTTTGGTACCTAAATTCAATAATGTTCTGGCTCTGGTTGCCATGCTATACACAATAGTCCTTCTGATGCTTATTCTATATAGAAACAATGTTTTATACCATAACATAATAACATACAGTTCATTTACCACACGGTATGTGTTTATATCAAGCGTTTAACAACATTTATTACAAATTTTACCTATTTGATATGCATAAAGTTAACGTAAGTGTCTCTCATTTGAAACTGGGCGCTCATACCGCTCAAAATTATCATTTTAATTTAAATTATAGAGTCTTTCTTTGCTTTAGTATTGGCAAAATATCCCTATTACTTTCTTTTTATTATTTAAACATAATTTTATTCTTATGTACTCTGTATATTATACAGGGTGTGGTTTGGTCATCGTATTATATATATATATATATATATATATATATATATATATATATGTGTATGTATATATATACATATATTATGTATATATATATATATATATATATATATATATATATATATATATATATATATATATATATATATATATATGAACAGAGAAAGGAGTTAGACGCGGGTTTAATTACATTACAGTAAAAAATAACAATGATTCAACGGGTACGCCCGCGTGTGCGATGCTTGGACGATGCTCCCATACCGGAGCCATCCAAGTGGAAGCCACAAAGGTGCGACTGGCTACCTGTCAGTGGTTTTCCTTTAGTGTCTTTTTCGAGTTTTGTTCATCATTTTAACTCAGCTACACCGTGCTGATGAAGACCAATTAGTCAGAAACACGTGTCCACGGTTTGCATCTTTCTGCCATTTGCAATTTTTGCATTTTCCACCGTGCAATTTTCTTTATGCGGGCGTACCCGTTGAATCATTGTTATTTTTTACTATATATATATATATATATATATATATATATATATATATATATATATATATATATATTTTTATATATATATATATATATATATATATATATATATATATATATATATATATATATATATATATATATATATATATATATATATATATATGTATATAAATAATTTTCAAGATAATATTAGAAATAACGTAAAATCTTTTTGGACATACATAAATTCTAAAAAAAGATACATCCACTATCTCAAAATTTAGTATATAAAAATGAACATCTAAATACTACCCAACAAATTTTAAATTGATTTGCAACATTTTTCAGCACCTCATTTACTAATCCCAATCCTGACATATGAATAACAGTACTTTACATGATATGTTGGACAATCGTTTCACTAATAGTAACCTCTATATTAATAAATTTACAACAAATGACATCTTATTCTCGTTGAAAAAGCTAAAGCCTAAATTCACCAAAGGGTCTGACGATATTCCAGCTTTTTGTTGTAAGAGATTGTGCGTATGTTCTAGCAGAACCGCTCTGTATAATTTTTAATGTATCTTTAACTTCTGGAATATTCCCAACTATATGGAAAAAATCGCGAATTTGTCCAGTATATAAAAAATGGAGAGAAAAATGATGTAGAGAATTATCGGCAGATTACAATAATTCGTAATTTTGCCAAAGTTTATGAAATAGCACGATGTGCTCTATTCACATATACAGGGACAGATTAGTATTCATCAGAATGGATTCCTAAAAAATAGATCAACTGTCTCTAATTTATTTTGTATTTCGCAATATATTCCTCGTTACATGGATTTAAATGGTCAAGTAGATGTCCTATACACGGACTTCTCAAAGGCATTTGATCGGATAGACCATGACTTACTTTTGAATAAACTTAAACTTGCTGGATTTTCCATCCAGTTGCTGAATCTATTTAAATCTTTCTTAACTGAGAGAACACAGTATGTTGAATGTCGTGGTGTTAAATCATTTGCAGTACCAGTAAAGTACCCCAGGGATCCATTCTGGGACTTCTTCTTTTATAGTATTTATAAATGATATTGTAGTTAAGTTAGAAGCATGCTACTTACTGTATGCAGATGACATTAAACTGTATAGTTGTATAGACTCTGAGTCAGATTGTAAACTAGTTACAGAGTGACTTAATGAAAGCGGGTGATTGGTGTACATTAAATAATTCTTCCACTAAATGCTGAGAAATTTAATGTAATGTCATATTGTAAAAAAACAAAATACCATATTATATGACAATAAATTGAACAGCAACAATTTAAGTCGTTCTAATTAAGTATATAAAGGATCTTGGGGTCACCTTTGATAGTGAATTAAGTTTTTACATATAAACAACGTAGTACAAGCTTCATTTAGAAACTTGGGGTTTTTTGTGATAAGAAATTATGCTGAGTTTTTCACTGATGTAAATGTTTTAGCATTATTATTCAATACTCTTGTTAGGGGTCTAAACTTGAATATGCGTCCTTAATCTGGAGTCCTGGATATCTGACGTATATTGAAAGCTGGAGACTATTCAAAGACGTTTTCTTAAGTATTTGCGTATTTAAAGGGGAAGATGTTGTATCCACCTATTGGAGCACCTCAAGTATTATTACCTAATAGATGGGAATTTTATACCAGTTTTATGTATTGAATTTTCTTCACAAATCATAGGTTTAGCTTATAAACTATTTTGTATATATTTTCTAAGAATTCCTCTCATTTTTGTTTAGTGTTTTTTTGTTTTTATAGTTATATACTAATCAATGTGTTAATAATTAAATTACTGTATTCTCTCATCCAGTAATTCGATTCGGCTGTTGGATGGTGTACGTAAATAAATAAATAAATTTCTAAGCTTTTAAATACATCAGCCTTCTAGTATAATTATTACATTCTAATTAATCTTAAATTGCTAATGATCTATTTTATGGTTTTCTCTCAAACGCATGTTGGGCAACACCAGACTTATGTGTTCTACCATATTTGAGATAGGCCATATCATTTGTGAATCTAGTTTGAATTGATCGTCTACGCGTTTGTCCAACTGCTTAGTGATATTACAGTCCTTACAACTAATTTCGTATAAATCCCCGACTTTTCGTTTGTTTCAAATTTTGTCTTTTGGATTGTCTAGATAATTATTGGTGGAATTGGTAAGATTTTTTAAAAATGTAGGTATCACAGTGGTTCATTCATCGGAGAATACAAACTTGCAACTTGTTTCCCGATGAGAATGAACCCCACTGTATTTCTCTTTAGAAAAAATCTTACCAATACCACCAAATGAATCGAAGATCGAATGGAATCGATACAAATTTCTGGATTTTCTTTTCCATTTTGAAAGGTCGAGGAATTTCGAAGCGACTCGTTAAATTTTTGTTTCCCTAATTATTTTATCAATTAAAACCTAACAGAATATCCCCATTCACTCTTAGCTATATCCTCTATATCAATGTCCTTTTTCTTTTTCAAACATATCCTGTATTGAGGCGGAAGCTTATATTTATGACGATGGACTAGATAATTAAAACTCGATATTTTGTGTTGAGCACAATGGTGAAGTCCTTAAGGATATATCTTAGAGTAAGCCAGTATCTTTTCTG